>QFEU01022076.1:0-10143 GCA_003316345.1 Tricholoma terreum
GCTACACAATCAGTTATAATATGTTCACTAACTCTTAGCCATAGAAGTTGCCAGACCTCAGCCGCAGCGGCTTTGCAACAACTCGGCCAGAAAGGGGTTGGAGACACCATGGCCGGACATGTGTTCTGAAAACATCGGCCAATGTGGCTGTGCAATGACTTAGTTGCTACACGATTGGTTGTAATATATTCACTAACTCTTAGCCATAGAAGTTGCCAGACCTTAGCTGCAGTGGCTGTGCAACAACTCGGCCGGAAAGGGGTTGCAGACACCATGGCCAGACATGTGTTCTGAAAACATCGGCCAATGTGGCTGTGCAATGACTTAGTTGCTACACAATCGGTTGTAATATGTTCACTAACTCTTAGCCATAGAAGTTGCCAGACCTTAGCCACAGTGGCTGTGCAACAACGCGGCCGGAAAGGGGTTGCAGACACCATGGCCAGACATGTGTTCTGAAAACATCGGCCAATGTGGCTGCACAATGACTTAGTTGCTACACAATCGGTTGTAATATGTTCACTAACTCTTAGCCATAGAAGTTGCCAGACCTTAGCAGCAGTGGCTGTGCAATAACTCGGCCGGAAAGGGGATGCAGACACCAGGGCCGGATATGTGTCCTGAAAACATCAGCTGATGTGGCTGCACAATGACTTAGTTGCTACACAATCAGTTGAAATATGTTCACTAACTCTTGGCCATAGAAGTTGCCAGACCTTAGCCACAGCGGCTGTGCAACAACTCGGCTGGAAAGGGGTTGCAGACACCATGGCCAGACATGTGTTCTGAAAACATTGGCCGATGTGGCTGCACAATGACTTAGTTGCTACACAATCGGTTGTAATATGTTCACTAACTCTTAGCCATAGAAGTTGCCAGACATTAGCAGCAGTGGCTGTGCAATAACTCGGCCTGAAAGGGGTTGCAGATACCAGGGCCGGAAATGTGTTCTGCAAACATCAGCTGATGTGGCTGTGCAATGACTTAGTTGCTACACAATTGGTTATAATATGTTCACTAACTCTTAGCCATAGAAGTTGCCAGACCTCAGCCGCAGCGGCTTTGCAACAACTCGGCCGGAAAGGGGTTGGAGACACCATGGGCGGAAATGTGTTCTGCAAACATCGGCCGATGTGGCTGTGCAATGACTTAGTTGCCACACAATCAGTTGTAATATGTTCACTAACTCTTAGCCATAGAAGTTGCCAGACCTTAGCAGCAGTGGCTGTGCAACAACTTGGCCAGACAGGGGTTGCAGACACCATGGCTGGACATGTGTTCTGAAAACATCGGCCGATGTGGCTGTGCCATTACTTAGTTGCTACACAATTGGTTGTAATATGGTTGCTAACTCTTAGCCATAGAAGTTGCCAGACCTCAGCCACAGCGGCTGTGCAACAACTCGGCCAGAAAGGGGTTGCTGACACCATGGCCAGAAACGTGTTCTGAAAACATCGGCCGATGTGGCTGTGCAATTACTCAGTTGGTACTGCAGTTTAAACAATTGGTTGTAATATGTTCACTAACTCTTAGCCATTGAAGTTGCCAGACCTCAGCCACAGCAGCTGTGCAACAACTCGGCCGGAAAGGGGTTGCAGACACCATGGCTGGACATGTGTTATGAAAACATCTGCTGATGTGGCTGTGCAACAACTTGGCCAGAAAGGGGTTGCAAATGCCTTGGCCAGACATGGGTTCTGCAAACATCAGCCAATTTGGCTGTGCAATTACTTGACTGCTACTGCAGTTTGACCAATCACTTGTAGTATGTTTTCTAACTCTTAGCCATAGTAGTTGCAAAACCTCCGAGCAGCATCCAAGTAATTATGCAGTTGATGGCCATGGGTCAGCCAAGTTCCTTTAAAGGAATTATCCAGTCAACAGACACAGGTTGGCCGAGTAGCAGGAAAGTAATTACCTGGTCAATGTACACGGATCGGCCGAGTAGCAGTAAAGTCATTGCCCGGTTGATGTACATGGATCGGCCAAGTAGCAGTAAAGTAACTTGGTAGTTGATGCCCACAGATCAGCCGAGTAGCAGAAAAGTAATTACCCAGTCGATGTACACAGGTTGGCCGAGTAGCAGTAAAGTAACTTGGTAGTTGATGCCCATGGATCGGCCGAGTAGCAGAAATATAATTACCCGGTCAATGTACACGGATCAGCCGAGTAGCAGTACAGTAACTTGGTAGTCGATGCCCATGGATCAGCTGAGTAGCAGACCTGTAATTACCCGGTCGATGTACATGGATCAGCCAAGTAGCAGTAAAGTAATTACCTGGTCGATGTACATGGATCAGCCGAGTAGCAGTAAAGTAACTTGGTAGTCGATGCCCACAGATCGGCCGAGTAGCAGAAAAGTAATTACCCAGTTGATGTACATGGGTCGGCCGAGTAGCAGTAAAGTAATTATCCAGTTGATATACATGGATCGGCTGAGTAGCAGTAAAGTAACTTGGTAGTCGATGCCCACAGATTGGGCGAGTAGCAAATCCATGGGCATCAACTACCACATTACTTTACTGCCACTCAGCCAATCCATGTACATTGACTGGATAATTACTTTACTTTTTCTGCTACTCGGCCGATCCGTGGGCATCAACTACCAAGTTACTTTACTGCTACTCGGCCAATCCGTGTACATCAACCAGGTAATTACATTTCTGCTACTCGGCCGATCCATGGGCATCGACTACCACATTACTTTACTGCTACTCGGCAGACCCGTGTACATCGACTGGGTAATTACTTCTCTGCTACTCGGCTGATCAGTGGGCATCGACTACCAAGTTACTTTACTGCTACTTGGCCGACCTGTGTACATCGACTGGGTAATTACTTTTCTGTTACTCGGCCGATCTGTGGGCATCGACTACCAAGTTACTTTACTGCTACTCTGCCGATCCGTGTACATCGACCAGATAATTACTTTACTGCTCCTCGGCCGATCTGTGTACATCGACTGGGTAGTTACATTTCTGCTACTTGGCCGATCCATGGGCATTGACTACCAAGTTACTTTACTGCTACTCAGCCGACCCATGTACATCGACTGGGTAATTACTTCTCTGCTACTCGGCTGATCAGTGGGCATCGACTACCAAGTTAATTTACTGTTACTCAGCCAATCCATGTACATTGACTGGGTAATTACTTTTCTGCTACTTGGCCGACCTGTTTGCATCAACTGGATTGCTACTCAGCTGACACGTGGGAGTAGATTGGATAATTGTTTTAATGCTACTCGGCTGGCCCGTTTGCATCATTTGGATAAATACTTGGCTGGCCTGTTTGTATCGACTGGATCATTAATTTTATTGGTACTCAGCTGGCTGATTTATATCACATTGAGGTTCTGCTGTGATGTTGTTTGTTCGGCCAAGTCGTGTTTAACAAGTTGTATTACAAGGTATACAATAACTCAGTCAAGCTGTTTCTCTCGTCAAACTGCACAATGCCCGGCCGAGATGTCGGTATCAAGGTCCTTGACCGATCGTTTCCAGACGTTGTTGACGGCCCAAATGCACCATCGGATCCATCGTCTCCTGTGGCTTAAGTCACTGGACTTGCTGATGGTCTGGCTTGGCTTCAGCTAAAATTGGCTCAGCTGCCAGCTTCAACTGGTTCAAAGTCAGAACCATGACAACACTATATCTGACAGAATTGGCCCTTCTCCAAGTGGAATAATTATCTGGTCAGGCCCTGGAAAATAACCATTTGTGATATTTAAGTATTAATATATAGGATCAAACTTGTGCTCATTGTAGGCATAGGGCCACTAAGTTGCTTTACACAGATTCAATTGTGTGCTATAGCACATGTCAGTAAGTCAAATTAAGAAATATCATCACTAGAGTCATGCATCATATGTCCTGCATCCAATACCTGTACTTTGAACTGCTCTGTCTGCTTGTACTATACTTGGACATTAATTTTCATATATGGATCAAAGGTTGGCCATGCTTGTCAGCCTGAGTGTATCAGGATTTTCTGCCCTAGGCAGCCTCTTTCTTTGCTCCATCACTTCAACTTCTTTTCTGCCTTTTTCTTCTGTCCCTAACTCCTGTATGTTTCTACAAGGTTGGCCATGCTTATCAGTATATCAGGATGTTCTGCCCCAAGCAGCCTCTTTCTTGTCTCCATCACTTGGACTTCTAGCTTTTCTGCCTCCTTCCACTGTCCCTGATTCCTCCATGTTGCTGCGAGGTTGGCCATGCTTGTCAGTGTGTCAGGATGCTCTGCCCCAAGCAGCCTCTTTCTTGTCTCCATCACTTGGACTCCTAGCTTTTCTGCCTCTTTCCACCATCCCTGATTCCAATATGTTGCTGCAAGGTTGGCCATGCTTGTCAGTGTGTCAGGATGCTCTGCCCCAAGCAGCCTCTTTCTTGTCTCCATCACTTGGACTTCTAGCTTTTCTGCCTCCTTCCACTGTCCCTTATTCCTCCATGTCGCTGCAAGGTTGGCCATGGTTCTCAGTGTGTCAGGATGTTCTGACCCAAGCAGCCTCAAACTTGTCTCTATCACTTGGACTTCCAGCTTTTCTGCCTCCTTCCACTGTCCCTGATTTCTCCATGCTTCTGCAAGGTTGGCCATGCTTGTCAGTGTGGATGGGTGTTCTGCCCCAAACAGCCTTAAACTTGTCTCCATCACTTGGACTTCCAGCTTTTCTGCCTCCTTCCATTGTTCCCAATTCCAATATGTTGCTGCAAGATTGGCCATGCTTGTCAGTGTGGATGGGTGTTCTGCCCCAAACAGCCTCAAACTTGTCTCCATCACTTGGACTTCTAGCTTTTCTGCCTCCTTCCACTGTCCCTGATTCCTCCATGTTGCTGCGAGGTTGGCCATGCTTGTCAGTGTGTCAGGATGCTCTGCCCCAAGCAGCCTCAAACTTGTCTCCATTACTTGGACTTCTAGCTTTTCTGCCTCCTTCCACTGTCCCTGATTCCTCCATGTTGCTGCAAGGTTTGCCATGCTTGCCAGTGTAGCTAGATGTTCTGACCCAAGCAGCCTCTTTCTTGTCTCCATCACTTGGACTTCTAGCTTTTCTGCCTCCTTCCACTGTCCCTGATTCCTCCATGTTGCTGCAAGATTGGCCATGCTTGTCAGTGTGTCAGGATGCTCTGCCCCAAGCAGCCTCTTTCTTGTCTCCATCACTTGGACTCCTAGCTTTTCTGCCTCTTTCCACCATCCCCGATTCCAATATGTTGCTGCAAGGTTGGCCATGATTGTCAGTGTGTCAGGATGTTCTGACCCAAGCAGCCTCAAATTTGTCTCCATCACTTGGACTTCTAGCTTTTCTGCCTCCTTCCACTGTCCCTGATTCCTCCATGTTGCTGCAAGGTTGGCCATGCTTGTCAGTGTGGATGGGTGTTCTGCCCCAAACAGCCTCAAACTTGTCTCCATCACTTGGACTTCTAGCTTTTCTGCCTCCTTCCACTGTCCCTGATTCCTCCATTTTGCTGCAAGGTTGGCCATGCTTGTCAGTGTGTCAGGATGCTCTGCCCCAAGCAGCCTCTTTCTTGTCTCCATCACTTGGACTTCTAGCTTTTCTGCCTCCTTCCACTGTCCCTGATTCCTCCATGTCGCTGCAAGGTTGGCCATAGTTGTCAGTGTGTCAGGATGTTCTGACCCAAGCAGCCTCAAATTTGTCTCCATCACTTGGACTTCTACCTTTTCTGCCTCCTTCCACCGTCCCTGATTCCAGTATATAGATGCAAGGTTGGCCATGCTTGTGAGTGTGGATGGATGTTCCTCCCCAAGCAGCCTCATTCTTGTTTCCATTACTTGGACTTGCAGCTTCTCTGCCTTATTCCAATATCCTCCCTCATAGTACACCAATCCAAATTTCTCCCCTTCATCATCATCATTAGGTTTCCCTATTCCAGCAACATACTCTTGGTTGGACTCAATATGAGAAATTAATGTTCGCCGAAATGCATAGTCTTGGCTAAGAAATTCAAATGTGATCGACCAGGATAATAATCTACTTGCATAGCAGGCTATTGTTTCATATTCCTGTTTCTGCATTTTATCTCGGCTCCAAGAATGCACCAAACGATGAACAGAGTAAATATTATCAATTTTGCTGATTTTGATCAGCGAAAATGATTGCAATATCTGAATTCCCTCTCTGAATGCAAGCTTATTCCAACCATTATTGGCATCCAACTTGAGCATCTGCTGCATTAGATCAGACTTTTCCTGCACTAGCACATTATCCACAGTCATGTGAGAATTTCTGGTGACCTGGTCTAACCCTTTTGCAGCTCGACAAAGTATTTCTTCTGTGATACCTTCACAATGAAAAAATGAAAACATCTGGAGAATAAAGATGGCCATTGCAGCAGCTTTCTCTTTAGCTGTACAGGGTTGTCTAGCAGCTCTAGCCTGTATTTCATGAAATGACACATCCCAGGTTCCATACACAGCAAAATCATAGTTGGATGCCCCTTTAAACATCGGGTCATCTAGTAACCGCTGACGGTGCTGATGATACATTTGCAGATACTCCCCAATCTGACAAAGGCCACTAGCTATAGCAGCACCAGCTTGATCAACAGCAAGAGGAAGGAAACAAAGCTCCTTCACTATATTCTCTGATGTTGTTCTCAACTCTGTATCAGAGGAATTGAGACATGCAGACTTCAAAAGCAATAAGGTAGCACTCTCTTTCTCCATTGCAACAATCTCAGCAAAAGCATCAGGACAGATTCGCCGCATACTTGGATTCCGGCTGGTAATCAAGATGTTTCCATGATTTCCAGATGGAAGATACTTGGTTACCATATCAGGCTCATGGTCAGCATTGTCAAACACAAGTAACCAGTCATGTTTGATGGTGGAAAGCCATTGGAGAGATGACTCTGTAGACTGTCCAACTCCAGAAAATGGAGTGACAGAGTCATCAACAACAGCTTGGAAGCTTCCTTTGATGGTTTCATGGCTAGTTGTGTCAATCCAAAAGATTTTCCAGAATCTGGAAGGGTTGTGAATTAATTGCCAATTGACCTTGATTACTTATGGCATACCTTTCTGAACATTCCTCAAGAAATTTCAGACAGATCTGTGTTTTGCCAGCACCCCCCACTCCATAGAGAACAAAGGCTCTCCGCCTCTTTTCTTTAGCAGGCCTCACATGAAAATACTCATGCAGCCTCTGCAGATGATCCTCGCAGCCCACAAAGTTTGGACTAGAGGAAGGCATTAACTTATAAACCGGCTTTGGAGGTGATAAAGGTGTTGTCTTGTCTTGGTCTACAGGTGGTTAGATAGTGGAAAATAAAGACACAGGGTTCTTACATATTGTCTGGATGTTAACATCATGACCAGCTCCTGTGTCAAAATGAGCTTCCAAATTTCTTGACTAGAAATGGCACAGACGGATGATTGTGTGTTCAATTGTTTGATTCATACTAATGGGCTTAGCCTAGTTTCAGGTTATAAGCAACAACAATGACAAGATAATGATATCAATACCATGGGCTCAGATTGTGGATCGTTCCTAGGTGTGGGTGTGAAAAGGGTAGCCTGAGCGGGTTTGGCAGATTGTGACTAGTTGTGGTGGTCAATTTTGTGCCAATCTTGGAGAGACAAGGAGACTTACAGCAGACTCCATAAATTGTTGTTCACCAGCCTGAGCGAAATTTGTCTGGCCAGGCTCGGTGAGTTGTGACTGGTTGTAGGGGTCCGGCACGGTGGATGTGACAGTTCCACCAGCTTGGTCAGTCTGCCCGATGAGTGGGAGGTCGTTCGATGCCTGCAATCTTGAGCTGTTGACAGACTGGGGGTTGTGTGAAGACGATCGACCAATGGATCTGAACTTCTCCTTGACTTTCTTGCCACGATCTTTGATACGTTCCAGCATTGCAGATTTCGATGTAGTCAGACTATATGATGGACGAGCGAGTGATGGTTATCGATAAGAGTTGGTGATTATGTAAAATCCCAGTCCAGCGCCGTTTCAATCAACGATTTGCAGCTCCTCCCTCTCAGTGCTGGTTCCTTTCACTTTGCCACAGCCGAAATGTGGGCCTCCATCGGCCTCGTGGTGAAAAGCGACCTAGCATCTACTCAAGTTCATCTATGCAAAGACAGTTGACCTGCTCGGCGACACATTCGACTACCATGGATACTCCCTCTAGCGGCGCTTCACCGCCGAGAAATACAACGGCGTCAAGCCCGCAGAAGGTGCTGTAAATCGTGGCCTCGATGTTTGTGCGGACTGGCTGGTACTTCGCAAACCTGATTCCTTTGGCCAGATCTCTTCCTTCAACACACGTCATCTCGACCCAACACCCATCCTAACCTGCTCTTTGAACAGAACCATCCTCCCTGCTCCCACAACCAATATCCTGTCCGTCCTAGAAAAACCGAAACCACCACAGCTCACCGGCTCTATTCGCCCTCCCACTCACCCACACTCACCCAGCTCCTAAGTTAGTGTTCTGTTTAGTGTATGTGATTTTATTCTTCGGCATCTGTTTTCACAACCTGATTTGTTGCGCGGCTGACTGTAGATTCGAAGTCGACGAAGTTGGCGAGCAGCACTGGGATTGTGCGCAATCCTGATGGTGCTTACCGATTTGAAGACGGTCTGGGGTGTAGACTCTGGGTATAGCGCTGCGAGAGGGAAACGGAGAGAAAGGAAGAGCATGTCTTGGCGAGAATTTATGTCCTATGGAACCTAAGTCATTCACCCGTCCGTTCCTATGCTGCTATCTGACGCATTCCTTCATTCGCACAGGTTGTCGCATTGTTATCCTTGATTGCCGTATGCACATTGCCCGTATTTTGCCCCACACCCATCATATTACACCACCCATGCATGATGTAGACGCGGGTCTCGAAGATGAGCAGCAGTTGGACGAGGAATGCTAACACCAATAACACGAAAAGAAGACCGACTTTCTGACTGGTGAGCACTAAATATCATCTACTTTGCCAATCAACTAATCCATCCGTACCACCAGCGACAATGCCCAAGCTCAGTACTACTGCCATCCGAAAAGTCCATCCCAATGCCAATTTCAAGCCTCCTTGTTGGCCTGTTCACTACCATACTCGATCCTCTGGCTACACCCGCCCTTCTCCCTCCGTCTTCCTAGGCACATCCTCAATCTTCACGTTCGGGCACCACTGGCTCTCTTACGTCGCCCCCAGTACCTGGACTTACCTTTAGTCGATCAGACAACATGCAGCTATGGTCCAATATCGGTACGGACAGCAGAGGACACCCTAACACTGCTTTCTTCCCCCAGAGTTGATATCAATCATGCCACCGTCGTCAGCACCCGTCAAAGTTAGACTGGCTTGTCTGCGTTGGTTGTTCCATGTTGTTCTCTGTGTGGCATAATGCAGCTAGGAGAGAACAACGGAGAATCGAGAAACCCAGATCAACGAAACCCGGCAGCCGAATTATAGGTGCGGAGCGCCAATGGCATATTTGGCCTCGCAGTAACAGGAGTACAAGTAATGGGTCGAATCGCGGGAGTCTTTTACCACGAAAGAAGAAGCGACCTGAGGAGAGGTTGAGGTTTTGGGCTTTGACCATGAACTTTTAGATAGACCAGCTGTTCCGTTCATGCCTTTCCGTCGATTAAATAAAACATTAGTGATCCAGTACTATGAGTAAACATCCTATCGCTCGTCACCAAAATACCATGACCACTGAATCGTACTCAAGCGGACGGCAACCTCAACCGGCTGTTGAAGTAGAAAGCAATACTCTATTGCTCGAATGTCTAGAAATAGAGCATGACCAATCACTCTGAAATCACTTCATTTATTTAACACACATACGCCTAGACGGTTCAGCGAACCCAGAATATATATCACCATAGAACGCAACAACGTAGGTCCATCGTAAGGTTGACGCATGCTTCGCTCACATGGGTATGACGAAGAGTGTATTCATGAGATAGTTCTGCGGCCTATGTAAAGAGCACAAAGTGTTGTTCCCTCGGCCTGTTCAATACTGACTTTTCCATAATCATCATCTCAAGCTGGAACTTGTGGAGAATTACACACAGGCCCTGGATGTTTGTTCCTCATCGACTTTTATCATTCCCTTACACTTTGCCAGCAATAGTCTGTGTCAAACATTTGCAAACTTTTTCTCTGAGTACAAACAACAACGTTTGCAAA
>QFEU01022077.1:0-22990 GCA_003316345.1 Tricholoma terreum
GGTACGGTTCACGCGATTGGGCCATCTGCATGCAGACGAGCTTCCAATTTCCAACACCGATCGGGTGAAGTCGTCGATCTTCATGTTAATTACATTGTACATGGCGTGTGTGCTACATCCACGAGTCCAAGTCCGCCGTCTCGAAGACACTTCATCAAGTACGACGATAGGAGAACAGGAACGGGGAGAGATACGCAAAGGATGAATTACTGGTTCGGATGAGACTCCGTCTCTCCCTCTGCCTCCTCCTTCATCTCCTCAGTGGGAAACTTTGCAAACACATCCTTGAGCTTATCGATAGGGGCCGTCAAGAACCCAACGAAAGTCTCGAGGGGCGGTCTATTCGGGGCCGATGGATGGGACCTATCCAACAAATCAGTAAAAAATTCCCGAGTGCGCATATAGGCACTCACCTCGTCGGGACAAACTTTTTCGTCCTCGTGAAACTCTTAGCTGCGGCTACACTTCCCTCTGAACCGAGGCAAGGCTCGAGAAGGGGAAGGTCTTCCCTCTCTTCACTGTCGTTGTGCTTGTGCAAATGGTCCATGATGTCTTTGAGTAACTTTGGGTGTTCATCGGAGTCAGGAGTGATAGAGTCGAGACGGTGCAGTCTTTCTTTCACGTACTGTTGCAGAGGTTTCAGATATAACTCAACGACAACAAGAAGGTCATAAACGTACCTGGTGGTCAGCACGGTCCTGGTTGGTCAACTTGAGGCCTTTTTCTCCAAGATGCTTTTCCATGAGAGGATATACGATGATTTCCTCGCCGACTGCGTGTCGGGCGATTTCCCATGTAAGCTGGCGCGCCCAACGCTCTTGTGCATCCTTGTCGCCTGCGGTTCGAGTATATTCGCGGTAATATTCATACATCTTCGAACAATCCCTTTTGTCTCTTTTGGACAATTGGAGGATACTCAAGCTCTCACCTCCTGGTGATCTTCCTTGATTGCATCGGTGAGGGTTTTGTGTGTGGTTGACATGGTAGATGTGAGGGCAGGTCTAAGAGGTTGGTTGCGGAGGCGAGTGGTAGAAATTGGTCTGGATAAACGACATGGTTGGCTCACTTGTGATGACGTATTAATTTATGACATCATCTAGACCGTCATCTGTCTCCATTGTCGTTATCTGAAGTGAAGGTCATGGCCACCGTCACAGGCACATCGTTACATTCACAAGCCTACCAAGCAGCGTCCGACAGACCAGCGCAACAAATCAATTTGAACACAACACGAATAAAGTGTACAAATATAGTCAAAGCTGAATCGCACCAACGATCAGTTATGCCACAAAGCTGGAGGTCTATGAAAACTTACAAGAAGCAAAGAAACATTCCAGTGAACTGAGCCTCATAGACGGAGTATGACACCGAGCAGACATGCAAGCAACCTACTGCGTTAATCCTCCTTGGATTCCCACTGCTGCGGCGCACTGGCTGGCAAACAACAAAAAATCAGAAACGGCGAGCATAGCAAACAAACAGACAGCAGAGGACATCAATGCATCACGAGGGGCCATTGTCCTCCTCCCTCCAGGTCTCAGGCAAGTACAAGAGCCCGCTTAAGACTCACGTCCGAATGCACATGTATCAAACCATGCAGACTATTGGAATCAACCAGAGAGCAAGCGACGATGGCATACAAGTTCCCCTTCACAGGCGTCGGCAAGAATGCAGAGGGCGGTACACCCGGAGAATGCTTCCCAAGACACTGAGTTTGGAGTGCATGAAGCAGAGGCTATCTTGCTCCCCCTCACGCCGCTTGCGCGACGATCTTCAGGTAAGATTAAGTGAATGGGCCCGCTCGAAGCGGTACCCACCACACCTGCAGGGCTGGGCACTGAGGGTCAATACCAGGGTTGTACTGCCTGGGACATTGGCGCCGCGCTAGGCGGGGTTGAGGAAAATTCAGGTCGATAGACTTGCAACAACAAAGGGTCGATCGCCCTGAAGAAATCGCAGTGGTTGACTGAATGGAGGAAACACACCCATTATGACAGGCGCGAAGGAAACGCCATGGTAGGCGACGAGTAGTCATTTAGACGACGAGAGTAGTATCTAAGAATGAAGATGGCCCCCGGCGGCGGCAGGCACGGATACGAAAGCACGCACACATTGCAACGGCATAGGAAATAGGAGATACGACGAGGATGGGATATAAAGTCGTGATAATGAGAAGTGCTGCGACGACTGCAGCGAGGAGAGGTAAAAGGTCGAGTTGTGAATGCCGAAAACGACTCTACGCTCACTATTTATACGATTTCGCGGTCGTGTTCCGAACGGGCTTGTAAAACATGTGAAACTGTCCAGGAAAGCCGAGGTCGAGCCTATAGTGGGCCAAATTCAGATGTTTAGATAGAAATGGAAACACAAGTGAAGCTCAGTAAAAAAGATAAGTCAGAGTGCATTTTATAGTAGTATATGAGGCTCCCATAAGTTATAGCCCATCCAGATAGCAGGAGAGGCTATCACGGTGCCATGCACCAGAGAGTAGGTTGAACCAGGCTCGCACATTGGACAGCCAGAATCAAACCGAGTCCGATACTCTCCTGTTTGGCAAGGTCACGTGCAAAAGACAACAAGGAAACTCGGAAACGCCCAGAACATCAAGTACAAATAAACGTACGATTATAAGTTTAATTTATAACTCCAAGCGCATGGCCATGGACTCGGAGCTATCGTGTGGAATTTCTGGTTGTGCCGAAGAACGCGCGTACATGCTTAGATTCAGATGACTCCGATTGTCTGCCGAGGTGGTACAAAGCACTTCTCGTGCTACCACTATCTTCAACCATGAAGTTTCAGAATCCTTTCAAGCCTCCTCTAGCGCCACCTTCGTTCGGGGCGGGCAAGATTGTTCCCGAAGGCAATGCATCGTATGCTTTGCCCATTCCATTTTATTTTATTTCAAAATCTTCATTTTTGCGGCACAGTTTACTTTCAAGGCTGGTCTTTCATTGGCTTGGACCGTTCTTGAACGTCGGATTTTCACGTCCTCTAGAGACAGACGGCGAGTTTGATAAGCGATAAGAAAACTAGCCAGTTACTCACGCTCCCAATGGAATTAGACCTGTGGGAGCTGCCCCACGCCCATCTCACTGCGACAACCACAGATGCGGTTGAAACGAACTTCTTTTTGCGTTGTGAACCAGCAAGCCGACCTCAGCATCTGAAGCAGAAGCTTCATGAACTGGATGGGAACAGAGTGACCAATGGGTCGCCATCATCTACCAAGGAAGGGGATGAAACTGCAAGAGCCGGCAACAGTCATGGGGTCGATACACAACAGGCTCATTCGAACGGGCGCAGGGCATGGTTTCGGCGAATACCAAAAGATGAAAAATCGAAGTATGACGCGTCGTTGGCAAAGACTCTGCACAGTACTTTCTTCTCCCAAATTTGGACAGCTGGACTCCTCAAATTATCTTCTGGTAAGTTACGCTCCCCATTTGTCGCTCCAAGCTGGCTTGATGCAAAGTCCAGATACTCTCAAGACTACGACACCGTTATTGAGCAAAGTGATACTAACCTGGCTGACGAACTCCTATATATATTATCGTCTCTCTGATGCTCAGAGAGCCTCTTCTGGTATCGCAGAACCACAGGGAATTGGGTATGGCATCGGATTGGCTGTAGGGTTATTTGTTATGCAGGGTACGAATTCTACGTAAACGGTGATCAACACTTAATCGACGTCGTTCATCCAGAGGTTGCTAGTTTGGTAATCATATATATATATCTGCTCTGGATTGTCTCGTTGATGCTGCTGCCATTTCTGATAGATGACAAACCACTACATGCAAGGTAAATTTTGCTCGCATAATATATATGATTTGCGTCCTAATCTATTTCACCCCATTCTAGTGGGTATGACGACAGGCTTATCTGTGCGGACAGCGGTATGTGCAATACAAACCCCAGATATCCCGGTCTTCCATATACGCATTTCGACAGGTCATCGGAAATGTTTTTCGGAAATCTCTCAGGTTATCAGGACTTGCTAGATTGGAACATAGTGTCGGCCAGATTACAACCATGATATCAGCGGATTCAGCTAGATTAGAAAGATTTGCAGTTTCTGGACACAAGTACGTGCCTTCTTATGACCAACAGAGACAATTTTAATGGTTGACCACCAACGTTTTGTTCCCAGTCTTTGGGTAGCTCCAATCCAGGTATGCTCCGGTTCTGTTGCGCTGTGTAAGCCTTGACAATGGTTTCGAGATGTGTATCGGAGTGGGTCTTCTACTTGGAAACGTGTGTCCTCCATATTGTGGTCAATTTATAAATATACATCAATGCACCAAACTGTAGCTGGGTTATTCAGCCCTAGTTGGCTTGGGCGTAAGTGTCGCTACCATCCCTCCCGTCGACATACCAAGTTTTTGATCAAACCAACAGGTTATACTGCTCGGTTTCCCAATTCAAATGGTCCTTGTGAAAGTGATGTTCGCACAGCGACAGAAAGGAGTCAAGATTACAGATAAACGAGTTAGACTCATGACAGAGGTTTGTTCCAACTTTCTCCGCTCATTTATATCGATGAGCCCGATTTTTTGCATCCACCTTCAGGTACTTCAAGGCATAAGGCTCATCAAGTTTTATGCATGGGAAGAATTTTACATTAATCAGGTTGGAAGCCTTCGAAAAGGCGAGATCGCAACTATCCGGAAATCTGCGTTCGTACCGTCCTACCCCCGTTCTCTTCTGCAAGAGCTAATGGGGGTGAATGTCAGCATCTCGCGATCGGCCTTGATTGCGTTGGTCACGTTCATCCCGATCCTTGCGACCATCCTTTCATTTGTCGGTGGCTTATGTTATGCTAAGTCGAATGTCCGTAATTGACTTCCGACATCAGATCACTTACGCTCTCAGCGGACACGACCTAAATATTGCGATCATCTTCTCTTCCCTCCAACTTTTTAACGTTTGTCACATTTCCTCTTTGTTTATGCTACTTGCGGGTAACCATATTGATGTATTTCATTTCAGATCATCCGTGCACCCCTCCTATTTTTCCCTTTCGTATTTTCAATACTTACAGATGCACTTGTCGCTCTCGGAAGAATATCGAAGTTTCTCACTGCAGAAGAACTTGCTGAACCATATACGATCGATTATGAGTTAAAAAATGCTGTTGTCGTCGCTGGGGATTTTACATGGGAGACTGCTGGGAGGCTAGAGGGAAATAAGTTTGCAATCAATGTACAGGGTGGAGGAAGGGGTGATGGGCTGGTGCTAAAAGAGAAGGATGGGACAACTACTGGATCGAAGAATAGGAAGATGAAGGGGAAGGGCGAATCTGTGTTGCCGACAAGTCTTCCGGCAGAGCAGACCGTGGGCCAGGAGTCCCTCCTGTCCCCGGAAAAGACGGAGGAGAAACCGTTTGAGTTACGGGGTTTGAAGCTCAGTGTTCCGAAAGGTGCTTTTGTGGCTATTGTAGGACGGGTTGGGTCAGGGAAGGTCGGTTTGCTAATCCCGGTAACATTCCTGTTCTACTCAATGGCACTCATACCGTCCTTTTCAGAGTTCTGTCCTCCAAGGGCTTATTGGAGAAATGCGGAGAACGAAGGGAGAGGTATGGCAGTGTTCACAGATATTGCTTGAGAATCTATTAGTCATTTTTACTTCGAAGGTTGTTTTCGGTGGAAGTGTCGCGTACGTACCTCAAACGGCTTGGATTAGAAACGCAACCTTGCGAGAGAATATCGTGTTCGGTCAAGTGGACGATGAACCAAGGTCTGACCTCCTGATGTGATGGACGATCAATTCTTAACCAACCCCAGGTTCCGCGCAGTTATTCATGCATGTAGTCTGGAGCAAGATCTAGACATGCTTCCACATGGAGAACATACAGAAATTGGAGAGAAGGGCATCAATCTTAGTGGTACGCTTGCCACCTTCGATTCCTGTAGTGGTAATCCAAAATTTGCAACCCACAGGTGGTCAGAAGGTATGTGTACTAGTATTGGTTTAGGGCTCCTGCAAAGATCAATGCTCGGGTTATGGCAGGCTCGGGTGTCCTTGGCTCGCGCGGCATACTCACAGTCTGATGTCGTGCTTATGGATGACCCACTTTCGGCCGTAGATGCCTATGTTGGCAGAGCCATCTTAGACCACTGTCTACTGAACGGACCCCTCGCCCACCGCACGCGAATCCTTGTTACTCATGCCCTACATGTGTTGGACAAGACAGATTTTATATATGTAATGGAAAATGGCGTCATCACAGAGCAAGGCACATACGATGTATGTCCAATCTGTCAGCTGGTTTAACGCTCATGTGAATATCTTTATTTCAGGCTCTTATGAAAGATAGTTCAGTTTTCTCGCGACTAATGGATGAGTACGGTAGCCTCGAACAGGAGGATGAAGAAGAGAAGAAAAGGAGTACGAAGGAAAGCCCAGCTGCACATACCCTGGAAGATATCAATTATAAGAGGGCTGATGCCACGCTTATGCAAGCAGAGGAACGCAACACTGGGTCGGTGACCTGGGATGTTTACGCATACTATCTACGTTTTTCGGGGGGGATCATTTGGGCACCGGTTATTCTACTTCTACTAACTCTCAATCAAGGCGCTCAAGGTTAGCCATGATGTTCAGTATTGTTGCAGGAGTTAATTTCTGCCCTTTAGTTGGGAATAACCTGTTTCTCGGATTTTGGACCGCGCAGAATATTTCTGGATTCCGACAGCAAGACTATATGGCAGTCTATGCTGCACTGGGTTGGTAGAACAGTTTTCCAGCTAGATGATGATGCTCACTAAGTTACATAGGTGTCGCACAAGCCATTTTCTCGTTCATTCTCAGCTTTGCATTTGCGTATGTGCCACTGCTGTCTTCACCTGAGCATCCTTGCTTACATTGCCATCCGCTTGTAGATTTGCAAGTCTGATAGCGAGTATGAACCTATTTAGAGCTGCATTGTCTGGTGTCTTGAGATCACCAACGTCGTTCTTTGACACAACGCCTATGGGTAAATTGGTCTTTATGACTTGGCAGGATGTGGAGAACTGATGTTGCTCTGCAGGTCGTATATTGTCCCGGCTGTCCAAAGATCAAGACACGTTAGACACAGAGCTTGCCATGACATTATGGCAGGTGAATCAAGCCTATTCCTCAGCTCAATTATGTGTTTATCACTTCACAGTTCCTGACAACTTTCAGTTCGGTAATTGGGACAATTGCACTCGTATTTTATACATTCCCTCTTCTTGGAATAATTTTTGCGCCCATGTCTGTGTTGTACTACATCGTTTCCGTTTACTACCGACGTACGTCGGTCGAAGCTAAGCGCTTGGATTCTTTGTTGCGTTCAGCTCTCTATGGCTCTTATTCCGGTATGGTTGGACCTCCATCGCAGGCCGCCCGCTAATCCATATATTCAGAGACGTTGACTGGTCTTTCGACAATACGAGCGTACAGGGAACAGGTGAGTCAGAAAAAACGCCCTTTCATATATACCCTCCTCATCGAGTCAATTCCCAGGCCAGATCCATTCAAAGTGCCGATGCGGGACTGGATATGGAAAATCGGGCATACTACATGACAATCTCTATTCAGCGCTGGCTAGCGATCAGATTAGACATTTTCGGGAATGTCCTGATCTTCGGGATAGCCTTATTTGCTGCTGGCTTTCGAAAAACAGTGACTCCATCGAAGATTGGTGTAGTTTTGTCCTATACATTGAGTAGTAAGTGGGCTTGCTAGTTTTGTATGACTCTCTATGATGATATTTCAGTTACGCAGATCTTTTGTGAGTTGCTGTTATTAATATCTGCTCACTGATGCAGTCACTGAAACATATGCAGCTGAGATGATATCCCAATTCGCGCAAAATGAACAAAATATGAACGCCGTTGAGCGAGTCCTTCATTATTCTGAACTACCGTCTGAAGGCGATGCTTCTACTCCCGGTGATCCACCCATGACCTGGCCAGAAAAAGGACATATCTCTTTCCTTGATGTCGAAATGACTTATCGGAAAGGTTTACCACTCGTTCTAAGGGGCGTGACATTCCAAGTTCATCCTGGTGAGAAAGTAAAGTAATGATTTCCCATATTTCGGCCAGTGCTCATATGCCCTCCAGGTGGGTATTGTTGGACGCACAGGCGCTGGTAAGCAATCTAGCCATACCATGCTCTTTTTGAAACTTAACAGATTGCAATAGGCAAGAGTTCCTTGCTACAGGCACTTTTCCGGTCAGAACAACCCTTGTTACACCGTGACTTCCATCATGATCTATTGGTGATACTAACAGGATTGTCGAACTGCAAAATGGGAAAATCGAAATCGACGGCCGCGACATCAGCCGTGTTGGTCTAGATTCTTTGCGCGGTCGTCTGGCTTTGGTACCGCAGGATAGTATTCTATTTCTTGGGACCTTACGCGAGAATCTGCATGTATCCATCATCCATTAACTTGATGTTACGCTCATAGTGTTCCTTTTACAGCGATCCCCAACGTTTACGTACCGATGCGGAGTTGATTTCAGTCCTCCAGCGAGCATGGTTATTGCCAAACAATGGAACCTCAGATCCTATTGCAGAAGCAAAGTTCAGTTTGGACTCGACTGTGGGTGACGAAGGTAGGATAATTACACACTTCTGTTTGAAACAACTTGCACTATATTGATGGATGTTAAGGGTCGAATTTTAGTGCTGGTGAGAAGCAACTACTGGCACTGTGTCGGGCACTTGTCAAGAACAGCCGTATCATTATCCTGGTCAGTTTCCAGCATCTATCCTTTCATGCCATACTTATCTTGTAACAGGATGAGGCCACCAGCAGCGTAGATGTTGAAACCGATGCAAAATTACAGCACACTATTCAAACAGAATTTGCATCCTCGACCTTGCTGTGCATTGCACATCGGTTGAACACGATAGGTACCTATCTGGGCTCAAATCTGACCGTTATCCTGACTATTTTCTAGCGTATTATGACAGGGTCCTCGTAATGGATTCTGGAGAGGTTGCAGAGTACGACACAGTCCTCAACCTTTTCGATAGGAAAGACTCAATCTTCCGATCACTGTGCGATGAGGCGAATCTTCAGAGAGCTGATATTTCAAGAATAAGGCTAGATCACAATGCAATGTCGAGTCATACCACTGGCAGTATGTAGAACTGTCACCCACGGATATATTTTAGGCTTCATTCTTCTGCAAAACACTGGATATCATGTTTCCATGAAGAGATCAGTAAGTCTGACTGGCCGGAGTGTCGGACCGAACTGCTAGCAAAATCAAATTATTTTGTAGCCATCATGATCATGGAGTCTTCTGTCGCGCGACATCTTCGACCCCATTCCTCTTTTCGTCAGGCCACCATTCTACGAACATGAACTTTCAACAACTACTGTTAGATGCCAAAATGACCTGGTGATTGGATCGTTGGGCAGATAATCACGACCTTGGGATCGATCAACTAATCACATCCACAGTGAGCAGGGAGATGCTCTGTTCAAAGCAGGGAAGTTTGCCGATGCGAAAACAAAGTACTGGGGGCTTGCTGTCAAACTCGTGGGTCCAAGGTTCCGGATTCCAGGTGCGGCAGAGGGTGGTGTACGGAGTGATCTCTACACTGGGATGGACCATTACGACCGAGCAAACCTAATGGGATGCTGCGGCGGAATTGCAAGGTGCTTGATTCGCGAGGGAGATATTGAAAGTGTGCGTCCCACCCCCCAGTCGTTGACACTCCAGCCTCATCTGTACAGGCCCTCGCTTGGCTCGAAGAAGTTTCAGTTCTGTATCGGAATACATATTTCTCCTCTGATGTACCACTATATGGCGAGCATTCATGCGCGATTTTGAAAGTTTTTGGACTGACCGTGCCCAGATTGGATCGATTTCAGTCTCGACCTCCCGGAACTCACTTTCAGGCGTCTCGCAGCCCTTTCGACTAGCTCTGAAGTCTTTTTATCGCTCGGGAACACCGGCACCGCAGTCCATCGTCGTTGGGTCGCCAATACCAGCATCGTGAACATGCCCGTACAGCACAAGACGCCTAGAATCCAAGCGGAAGCCAACACGGAAGCAGCCGCTGATCTCGTCAAACTCCGTCATCCCGACCCAGCTTTGATCCCCAAACTGGAACTTAAGGCTCCGAGTCTTCAGGTCCTTGGATCATGGGCCAAAATTCCCGTCAAATCGCCTGCGCGTGTACTAGCGAGATTTGGATTCACTAGTTTTATGTGGAATAGTAGGTTCAAAATATATTGTTTTTGAGGGAGGTGTCGCCTAATTATTGCATCCTGTCTAGATCGTCTATACGTTGCTGGGGGTCGAAAGGATTCCCTCGGTCCCTTTTATCGTGATCT
The DNA here is from genome assembly GCA_003316345.1 of Tricholoma terreum. NCBI lineage: Eukaryota > Fungi > Basidiomycota > Agaricomycetes > Agaricales > Tricholomataceae > Tricholoma > Tricholoma terreum. The sequence continues at coordinate 10,325 of QFEU01022077.1, forward strand.
ATGGTATCTAGACCTCAAGAAGCTCGACATGTGGCGACCCCTCCCAGACTACCCTATCCCAATGTCACTTTCGGGTGCATTTTTGAACTGGAACATGGTCTTGCATGAAAGTAAGGCCTATCTCTTCACAGGACGTCCCAAGGTCGACTACTTTGACCTTTTGACTGAGAAATGGGGCCATATCGTGACGAACTACACGCCTACTCGACAAGATCGATCTGCTGGCATAACCGATTGGCCCTATCCTGGCATGTTACTCTCTGATTCTGCACAACAAATCACCAGAGGAAAGCTATTCGTTTTTGGCGGGGCCCATAAGAACACTTCAATTGGCTGTAATCTATTCATGGAACTCAACCTCGAGACACAGACCTGGAGACGATTGGGCGGATATGTGATGGCCCCGATCAACAACGATTATTCTTGCCCAGGCCCTCGGAAGTCGGCAGGGTCGTGGGTGAGCAAAGACAAGGACCGATTCTATCTACTCTTTGGACAATGCGACAGACAAGGTGCAAGACTGAATGGTGAACCCCACGGCGGTTCTTCGGCGTATCCATTCGAGGATATGTGGAGTTGGGATCTCAATTCGGAAAAGTGGCGTAGAGAAAGGCTCTCAGGTAATCCCCCCTGCCCCAGGACCGAAATGGCCTGTACGTATGTAAGTTCATACACCACATGCCTCCAGCCAGACGCCCACTTCATGGCAATGTTTAGAATGACAAGCTGGATCGTGTTATTGTTTTTGGAGGCTATAACCCTTGCCTGCCGACAGTCGTCGTTGCGGACGGTCAGATGTTCAACTTCTCGTACTTTGCCGATACGTTCATGTACATCCCGCCTGATCCTGCGTCTCCTTCCGCATCTACGCCCTTGACGAGTCCAACAGTTGGGAACGTTGGAGAGCCTAAATGGAAACAAATAATGACAAGAGGCTTCCCTACGTACAGGTGCCAGGCCCAGCTCGCATCAGATCCCGATACCGGCAAGACATATTTGTTCGGAGGGTTCACGAACCACGACTTTGTACCCGGCCGCAAAGACTATATTACAAAGTCTTTTGGGGATATCTGGCAATTGCGAATTGATGAGCCTGGAGGCTGTTTTGAGGGCGTGGATCTGGAAGAGGAGGCGCGGACTGCGAAGGCTGGTCCCTGGCAGAGATGCTTTAGCTGTGGCGATGCTGGCCCTTGGAAGAAGTGTGGCGGTCAGTCGCTCTTCTGTGCGAAAACCTCCAGATCTAATTATGGATGGTTCTACTAGGAACGTGCAAAGGACGGGCTTTTTTCTGTGGCCAGGAATGTCTCAAGGAAGGATGGAAGGAACACAAGAGGATACACAGATGTTCAAAACTGAACTGATGTAGGGACTCTATCCGATATTAGCGGAGACGATTGGATGTACATAGTGTTTCGTAGGATCGTCCATGTTTGACATGTCACGGCCAATTAATTGTGCTGTCGACCAACCAAGTACCTCTTCGAGCCGTATTGGCAGCCCGAGCTCTCGTAGGAACATGTTGCAAAAGCGTCTAGACTTGATGCAACTTTTATGGTGGAATAGCTCAAGTTTTTCTCACAAAGCACCAATCTGGCACCTCTTTTCCAGGAATCCACGCAGGCCGACTGTGGTGGCATCTTGGCAGATTTCGAGCTCTACGTCGGTCCCGCTGTGCACCCGAAGGCCGCCTTGTTTCAGGGTTTCCCGCAGAAACTTATAGTTGGAATACATGGAAACTTTTGCAATGCTATATGGGGCCTTTCGAAGGAACGTGGACTGCCAGTGATATCACGACGTCCCGCATCACGGAACGAGTCACGTCTTGACCTCACTCACTAGGCCTCACTCTTGAACCACGATGATCAGGTCATCTTCTGACCTTTCTTGGAGAAGTTCTTCTTGCCATACACGAGGATGTGCTGCATATCACAGGCATTTTTGCATGGAGTCATTTTCTGTTCCTCTCATCCATCGTGATTTCGCAATACAGCCTGGAGTCGGAATAGCGGGCTCAGTGCTAGGATTCCATGGTAATACGTATGCACAACACTGTACAAACTGGACACAGACACAACACGGACGCCAACTTACTTTGCTTGTTGAACTGAAAATTTCGATGCACGAACTTGTTGAAGTTTTCCAGAACACGGAACGGTTCTTGTCACAGCTTCACTTGACAATGATGACAGAACACTAATACTAGTGAGGACTCGGAGTAGAAGGATGAGATCCGCATGTTGTGTTGATCGGAGAATGCCGACTCGGATTGGCTCGATCACAAGTACATACTTATGCCGTATGCCGGTAACCATGACTCGTGATAACTTGAACGTCGACTCGTGCATCTCCTGTACATCGCTGTGCCATTAGGGTGGACTCCTGAACGACTGTAGGGATGAAGTCTAGAGTTTGGCTCATTACAGGTAAGCTTCAAGTCCTTCGTTGATTCAATCGCCAGCCTATATATATAATACAGGTTCTACCTCTGGTTTTGGGAGACGACTGGTTGGTTCCGCGCTTTCTCGAGGCGACCGTGTCATCGCAACCGCACGGACGCCAGAAAAGCTTGAAGAATTGGCTCAGAAATGTGATGAGGGCGTTATCAATAACCTACGGACTATTCAGTTGGACGTCACAGAGGGGGAGACAAGTATAAAGGTAAAAGCCGACAAGGCTGCTGCATTTTGGGGTCAGATTGATGTCGTCGTGAACAACGCTGGTTAGTTCAAGCGTATAACGGAATATTACACAACTCCATATTACCACACGATGTCCAGGAATTGGCTTGCCAGGCCTCGTAGAAGAGGGCGGGTGAGTTATCCTACTAAAATCATATCAATGCTCATTAATCTTGCCTGCAGATCTGCACTCTTACGAAAGCAATATGAGACAAATGTCTTCGGGTTAATGGATGTAACAACTGCATTCCTACCCCACTTGCGGTCTAGTACGTTGGACCCTACACTGATAGTAGTTGGAAGTCGTTCGACCTGGAAAACAGAGCTTCCCGTAAGTGTCACTGCCATGCATGGTTTCCGATTATTTCATACTGCTCCTCCAGGGAATCGGTAGATATGGTTAGCCGGAGAATGATGCATTATTCTTATTGGTTTCTCTGGTAGGTCCCTATGCATCCTCGAAAGCGGCTGTCCACGGCAAGTGAAATATTTCGCAAACATCTGGTAGAACCTATATCGATAAGAGTCGTTCTTTCCACAGCTTTGACAGATACTCTCGCGGTTGAGTTAGGGCCGAAAATTCGTGTGCTGCTTGTAGCGCCTGGTGGTTTCCGCACTGAAGGTATCTACGGACATAAGTTCTTCACCGATAACCCCATTCCATATTATGACGACCTGCGAAAGGCAACTATAGTGAGATTTGGCTCTGTCTCGGGCACAGAGCCCGGTGATCCTGATAAAGCGATGGAAGCTGTGATAGACGTTGTCAGAGGCGAAGGTGTTGCAAAAGGTAGACCGCTCCCCCGGTACCTCATTTTAGGAGAAGATGCGGAGCAGGATGTCAGAACGAAATCCCGCAAGACATTGGACGTGCTAGATGAGTGGAAGGATGTTACACGTGGTGTTAGCTTCAATGAGGTGCAGGGGATGCCAAATGGGCCAGTACTAGTATAACTCTGAATCTGGTAGCTATAATGGATCGATCCACATGGTTTCTGCGAAAGTATCAATTCTGGCAGACAGGTAAGTTACGGTCAATCTGCAAGATTACATCCCAGGCACGGAAGGAGTGTTATCCAAGTGCATAACTAAACCTTATGTAATCCAACAAATGAGAATTCTTTCAAGTGCTCAGGTTGTTCTCAGATTCAACTTTCACGGTGTTACTTACATACCCTTCCTCCCCGACGACGTAAAATCCTAATCCTACAATGCCAATCACTCGCCGATGCTTGCGCAAAATCCTCTAGAGTCTAGGACAATAGCCTTCAATCGGAGCCTTGGTAGGTTTGGCACTCTGTATCTGACCCTTGAACTCATCGTTGGCTTTCTTGATCATAAGAATGGATACATGACTCATGACCCTGTATTCCGTGCTTTCCATGTAGTCTCAATAATGAGCCTAATACTTGCAAACTTCAACTCCCTCTTGGGAACTGGCCTACTTAGTACTAATACCCGATCTTTGCATGCCGAGGATCACCACAACCCACACGCTATAACCACGACGGACCCATATTTGATATGGATGGAGTCTATAGCTGTAATTTGGACATGCTCAGACATACCCAACGCTATGTGGACGCGGGCACGGAATTATCACGGCGATTTCCAGTGCGTGGCTCGATCGTCCCGCGTTCATAGCAAGCGACGCGTCCCATATGGGCCTGGTGGCTGGTCCGCCTATGTCTTGCACTCGCCCATTCTCTGGCGAATATGTGAACGCCTGCTTCAACTCGGAAGCGCACGCTTACTGCGCCGGGGTTTTTAATGCCCAAAAAAAACGCATCTCGCATGCACCAGCAGATATCGATCCAGGTCACTATGGGAGATCCGGACAGGGTGCTGTTGCATGACAACCTGCGTCCTCGTCCGGTATTGCGCATCACCCCGTGAATGTTCACCATGGGCATCCGAGTGAGCCGCTTACACAACGCTGTGCCCTGGCACAAACCGTCATTTTTCTGGACACAGGTCCGAGATGCAATTCGAAGGAACAAACAAATGATCGTTGTGTGCGTCTATCCGCATAAATGCCCAATCTTTATTGTGACATCATCTCCCACGTGCGCAATAGAGAGAAGTTATTGACACAAGGACTTCCAGTGGTGCTACTATTTACGTCTTAGAAATACCATTCTTCCACAAACACAGGCTAACTCGCGTTGCTTGGTTGTTCGACTATTTTCGATACTTTGCAAAACACGGGGCGTCCTATCGCGGCTTCGCTTGGCCCCCGCATGTGATGGCAGGACGCTGAGTAGTGGAAGGCCGTGTGGTGTGGTCGTTGGGGTGATGTTTTTATCGCAGAATGTTGATTGGCTCGATCACGACAAGTACCACATACGCTGATAACCTCCGATAACCCACCTAATTAGTCGTGGTGCCCCTCATAAAGTCGGCTCTTTGAATTTCCTGTGCATCGCTGTGCCATAACAGTGAACCATCGAACGACTATAGGGATGAATTCTAGAGTTTGGCTCATTACAGGTAAGCTTCAAGTCCTTCGTTCATTCAATCGCCAGCCTATCTCATACAATACAGGTTCTACCTCTGGTTTTGGGAGACGACTGGTTGGTTCCGCGCTTTCTCGAGGTGACCGTGTCATCGCAACCGCACGAATGCCAATAAAGCTTGAAGAATTGGCACGAAAATGTGACAAGGGCGTTCTCAATAATCTACGGACTATTCAGTTAGACGTCACAGAGGGTGAGGCCAGTATGAAGGTAAAGGCCGACAAGGCTGCTGCGTTTTGGGGTCAGATTGATGTCGTCGTGAACAACGCTGGTTAGTTTAAGCATATAACGGAATACTGCACAGCTCCATATTGTCATACAATATCCAGGAATCGGCTTGCTAGGCCTCGTAGAAGAGGGCGGGTGAGTTGTCCTACTAAAAAGAATCGTACCAATTATCATGAATGTTGCCTGCAGATCCGTGCTCTTACGAAAGCAATATCAGACAAATGTCTTCGGGTTAATGGATGTAACAACCGCATTCCTACCCCACTTGCGGTCCAGTACTTTGGACCCTACATTGATAGTAGTTGGAAGTCGTTCAACCTGGAAAACAGAGCTTCCGGTAAGTATTACCATCATGCATGGTTTCCTATTCTCACACATTGCTCTTCCAGGGAATCGGTAGATATCTGCATCAGAAAACAATACTTCATTCTCATTAGTTTTTCTGGTAGGTCCTTATGCATCCTCGAAAGCGGCTGTCCATGGCAAGTGAAATATTTCGCAAACATCTGGCTGAAGCCATGTTGATGATAATCGTTCTTTCCACAGCTTTGACAGATACTCTCGCGGTTGAGTTGGGACCGAAAATTCGTGTGCTGCTTGTAGCGCCTGGTGGTTTCCGCACTGAAGGTATCTACGGACATAAGTTCTTCACCGATAACCCCATCCCATATTATGACGACTTGCGAAAGGCAGCTATAGTGAGATTTGGTTCTGTCCCGGGCACAGAGCTCGGTGATCCTGATAAAGCGATGGAAGCTGTGATAGACGTTGTCAGAGGCGAAGGTGTTGCAAAAGCTAGACCGTTCCCTCGATACCTTATTCTAGGAGAAGATGCGGACCAGGATGTCAGAATGAAGTCCCACAAGACATTGAACGTGTTAGATGAGTGGAAGGATGTTACATGTGGTGTTAGCTTCGATAAGGTGCGGGGAATGAAGGGGCCACTAATATAACTCTGGTAGATATCTAACAAGTATCTCTATGGTCTCGGGAAAGTATCAATCGTGGTACAAAAGCACATCAACTCATTATCAGGTTCAACTTTCACGTTGCGTACCGATGACATAAAAATCCATTGATCCTACAATGGCAATGGCGGTCGATGCAACGAGATCTACACCGGCGTGGCGCTGTTTCCGACTTTTAATGGCAACTTGAAGCTCATCGTATTCGAGCTTCCTTGATTATAAGAATGCATATATAGAATGGTTCGTGTCTTTGTATTCTGTGCTTTCCATGTGCTCTCAGCAATGAACCTGATACTTGCAAACTTCAACGGACCCTCTTCCAGGAGCTCGCCGTCTTACTTAATACCCAATCTTTGCGTGCCAAGGGCAAGCAGCACGATTACAGACGCTATAACTGTGCTGAATCTATATGGGGGGTATGTACATGCTCCTCCGAGTTGGCTCCGAGGACGACATACTCAGCACGACACAGGCGTAAAATTATCACGGCGATTCCAGTGCGTTTCTCGTTGCGATCAAACGTGCCCAGAAGACGACCATGACGTGGCCAACTTTCCCTCACGAGTTTTGAGCCATGGCCATATAGTCACAAACTGTGCAACGCCACTACATAGTCGCGCCCCACACGACATTGGTTTTCTCCGATACCCGATTGAGTCGATCGGCACCTCGTCAAGGGAGCATTGGTGCTGGACAGCATTGAAGGCATGTATGTACGTTGACGAGGGATGGGGAGGTGCTTGGACAAGGGAGAGGAGGGGGACGGTGGAGAGAATGACGAGAGTTAGGGCCCAGGGATGGGTGAATGGTAAGACGAGGTAGGTATGTAGCATTCCTGAGACGAGGGACGATGCGCCAAATTGGAGCGGCTAAAGCCCAAACAGGAAAGATGAAATGGTTATTCGAAGGAACCTATGGTGTGGAGAGCTGGCAAAAGAAAAGCCGAGTAGGTGTTGACGATTTCGAAGATCGTTCAGCAAGAGCAGTCACGTGGAGCATCTACCACTTTGTAAGATAGGCCTCACACCTGGCTTTCCTAGCCTGGCAAGCCCGTCTTGTAGTATTAGTAAAGATAGTCGTTTACTTATATAAAGCCTGGTACCGACACGGGGGGTATATGGGCTATCTTCAATTGATGGGAAATTTCAAACTCCATGCCCAAGCCGTTCACTGCCGGTCAGGCAGACTACACGTGGTAGATAATTTTCCTCATTCAAATACGCTCGACACAGTTGTGACCAAGTGGAAGACATGGTCAATAGTGGATCTGAAAATGAGGCCTCAATGAACAAAGACATTTTGCCTACTGCTTATCCCCACATGCCTGCCCAAACCCCAAATCCAAGTCAGCTGCCTTTCCTGTACTTTGCATTTACTCCTGGTGGTATCCCATTTGGAACACCTCTCGCCACACCTCGCAATCCATTGCAGCATAGAGTGGAATCTCAAACCCGTCGCATGGGCACTCCTTCCATTTCCCCTGTGGTTCCAGCCGCCACACAGCCCAAACTGAAAAGAAGATACAGAACCAAATTCCCGCCGCCTGTTCGCACAATAAGAAGTGTATGGATTCCATCCACTGCCTTGCAAAGTTCCTTGAGGATGTAGTCATGAAGATCGTGTGGCAAACATGGGTGAAGGAGCCGGCGAGCAAGTACATGTCCTTCAGGGTTGTCTAGGCCAAGTCCCGGCGGCATCGGTGACGTGGTGAAATACGAGAGCAGCGAGTAAATGAACGGTTATGCGGGATGCGTTTGGTCACATGGCCAGCCTTTGGCAGCCAGCATCAACGTGGAGTTTGAATTTCCCCAGAATTGGGGATAGCCCATATGACCCTCACGTCGGGTCCCAGGCTATGCAGGGGTGGGTGCTGGGTTGTCGTCTCTCATCCGTTGTCGTGTGTGGCATGGTGTTCATCCCTCTCCTCCCCATCATTGTGGGGTGCCATGGTGTTCGTCCCTCCCACCTTCCCCTCCCCTTCCTGTTGTCATGCCATGTTGTGGTGACATGGCCGTTAGCACCTGCGGTCTACCCTGTGAGCAGTGGCTCACAAGCATGGGGATGGGTGCTCAGTCATTGTTTCGTGGTGGTGACATGGTGGGCAGTGGTGACTGCTGTTTTGTTTGTGCTGCCCTGCCCTGGGTGTCGTTCAGCTGTGGGTGGTGGTGGTGCTGTGATGCTGCATTGTTTGGCTGGTATTCATCATCCTTGACACCTCTGCCCTCCCCTGCCCTCCCCTGCCATTCACATTGGGTGGTGACATGGCCGTTAGCACCCACAATCCACCCTGTGAGCAGTGGCTCGCAGGGCTGGGGGTGGGAGCTGGCTCATTGTCTATCGTTGTGCCGTGCCATGTCATTCATGCCTCCCCTCCCCGTCGTTGTGCTGTGGCAGTCAGAACCCACAAGCCACCACCCTGCGAGCAGTGGCTTGCAGCAGCAGGGTGGGTTCTGGGCACTGTCTCATGGTAAATAGCATAGATAAACCCTAGAAAAAGCAAATGAAGACACTAGTTAGTTAAAAAGAAAAGAAAAGAACTTGTAAAAGAAAATTACCTAGGGCCCAAACGACCTCTGTCGTTGTTTGGGCCCTATGTGGTTGGTTTGTGGCAGTTGATGGTGTTAGTCGATGTGGGAGTGGGCGTGGAAGTGGTGACGGTGGGTGGTGACGGAGTTGTGGTGTAGAGGCACCTGGCTTTCCCACATTACAAGCCTAATAATAGTGAGTGATCATGTGCCTGCCTCACTATTGTTAGGCTCGAATCGCTCAGAACCCAACACTGGCATTAATTCTTTCCCTAGCCCACATTTAAACACCACCAAGGGCATACACACCATATGCTCACATAAGCATCACACCTCGGGAATGTGCAGGATATACTGCTGCAACCAGCGCCTATCCAATCAATACCTGATCACCATCTCCCACGGTTGATCAACATGCACCACAGTCTCGGCTAATGTTGTGCTCATCATCCCCAATGATGAGCAGGCTATTTCACTCATTCCTGACACTTTCCCTTCGCTTTTTTTGGTAGATAACATTTATGTATGTGTATATAGTGTTAATAAACAGTTATTTTCACTTTTACAGTCATATTTAACTCATAACAAGCATTCTCTCTCTGGTTGAGAGGAGGGTGGTCTCTTGTATTCATTGAGGGGGTCTGTACTGCATGTGTATGTTATATATTTATATCTATAACTATTACATGAAGGGGGAGGGTGCTGCATAAGATGGGAAGGGGTGAAATGTGAAGAAGTGACAGAATGAGGGGAGGAGGTGCCATCTACTGGGCTTGTACACTCTCTACAGCTAGAAAAATGTATGTAGAGGGTAGAGTTATGTATGTAGAGCTGGTGATTGATGTTGGGAGGACTGTGGATAAGATGCTCTCTGTCAGTGCACCTGTATGGAGAGAGTGGGATGTTGTCACTTATCTGCATCCCTAGGCCTTTCCCTGATAAAATGCGCATTCAAAGAGAGTATAATAGTCCTGGTAGACGACCTGATAGAGCCCCTGAAGGCTCTACAGTTGTCAGTATGGACAGAAAAGAGGATATGTACTCAGGAGGAGATAGACTTACCCTGTGAGATCTGTGGCACCAAAATGTTCGCTTTCCTCGATTCCTAGGCCTAGATGTAAAGTAGAATGAGGGTCAGTAAAGGGGATAGCAGGGGGGAAGGTCCTGGCTCACCAGAGCATGGGTTCCCCATCAACATATGTGAACCTTGCTCACCATACATTATACACCTGACCTATCATCTAAAACCCATTCCAGGCAGTTATAGTAGTCCATTACCCTTAATATATAGCCTACAGGTGATCCAAATAGTCAATACTTTGCCCTACAAGGTCACACATAGTAGTTACTTTAGTCCATAGTATACGACTAATCCGATGTGACATTTGACCCATCTAATACGGTCCCAGATGACCGGCCCATGTACAAATATAACCCATCATCAATGGGTGGACCGGACATATTACTTTCGACATAAGGGCTGATGATACAGTTAGTGAATCACTGAAGAGCCATACACAATTTGTATACTAATTGTAGACTAACCTACAATTGTGCAGCCGTCAGATACAGATGAGCCAATTGCATAGCTAGTGAAACCATGAGCACTGCATAGACCAACCAATACAGATCCGGCCATTAGATACAGACCGGCCGAGTACATGGATACTATTGACTAAACTACAATTTGCAGATGCTGTGTGAACAAGCCTATAGGTAAGCCGTCAGACACAGACTGGCTGAGTACATGGTGCAAAAGCTACTAAAGACAACTATGTTTTCAACCAGACAATGACTATAAGCATCTTCCCGTTAGATACATGCCGGCCGAGTTCATGGCTAATGAGCTACTTATTCAGACTAACTTCTGTTGGTAGATAACCATACAACTGTCAGAAACAGAGTGGCCAGGTTCCTTGCCAGCAGGAAGGTGATTGAATAGTAGCTCATTAACCACTTTCTCGGCCAGCGTGTATCTGACAGCCATGTGCCATTGGTTAGTCTACATCGCTCATTGAATCAAGACCATGCAATCAGCTTATCTGTGAATAATGGTGTTGTGTTTGTAGGCTAGTCCACATATGTAGGTCTACACATTTTGGATTGGTTGGCTTGTATATGGCAGGATACAATTAGGTACTAGTATACTGGTAGAGCCATAAGTCCATCATTAACTTGTTTCCTGAGTGTTGGTTGCAACAGCTGCTAATGAACGTCATAAACAAAGTAGCTGCTTCTCAACAGCCTGCAGCCTTGCCAGCTGTGAATGTGCATCTCGCCAAACCTCTAATTGTGCGGCCATTAGATGTTCCAGGGCCTCTTCCACTGTTGGGGGGGCATGCAGCCAAGACCTGTAATACTCAGCTGAGGCCCAGGCATTGTGGTAGGCTCCCAGCGGCTCTAGCTGAGTAGATTGAGGCTGAAAGTGAGACAAAATTTGATGACAATGCAAATAACATACATATTGACTGGCCCATGTGGAAGAGTCAGGGTCCAGAATAGCAGAGATAGCAGGAGTTGATGTAGGGCGGGTGTGAGGGTTAGAACTAGGATCAACAATGCTGCCATCTTCTGGCAGCAGTAATCATACACGATGATTGACAGCCTGTATATCGGTTAGTAGGCGTGTATGGGGGAAATTGAGGTGCCATGCCTCCTCTAACAAGGGTCATGGTATTGGTGGGGTTTCATCGGCATGTGGCCAGTCAAGTGCCATGACACGGTCTGGCTGGAAAGCGTGTTCGACAGAGGGCCTGGGTGATGTGGCCAGATCTAGTAGGGGAGCCGTAGCCGGCTGCAAGAGATCAAGAGGGATATAGCATTTCCCATCCCGAAAGATTCAGGCATGAACTGGTGGCGAGGTACCGCCTGGAGTGTGTGCACTGGACAGATTGGAAGGACCAAGTATAACGGGGGGCAGGGGAGTAGGGGAACCATGGTGGCGATGTATTTTTTTCCACAGCTGTGAATCTTCAGCTGGCTTGCTTAATCGCCGTTTGGTCTGCCTCATGAGATTACTTGAAAATATATTGATGAAACATAAATCATTTACCGATCAACCAGCCTTCATTATAAAATTTAGAGAAAATCAATCAAGTGTACCGTTTGACTGTTTAAGTATGAATATACACTTTAAGTCACAATCAACGTGTAGTGAAGTGGCTGATCTCGAGGTCAATTTGGTTAAGTCACATGATACGGTCAATTTTGGCAGTGTCTCAGAACTGACATTCCTCTGCTCTATCAACACCCTCAACTCAACATGCACCCAGATGATATTATTTGCTTTGACCGTCATTTCCGAAAGTGGGTGGCCACGGCTGAGAGGCTGGAGCTAGTGGACCTGATTCGGGATAGCAATGCATTGGTTACTGAACTGGTAAGTCCATCATAGTGTTTTCAATGATATCTTACATTTTGCTAGACTACAATCTATACCACCTGGAATCATCAAGACCCCCCCCTTCCACCCCTTATCTGGCAACTATATCATATCATCTGTCAAATCCCTCCCCCTCCTCAAGCACTACTAATTGCATCCTACTTTCAGCAAGTCATAGCGGCTGTGGATGATGATGATCCGATTCCCCCGATTCCCAGCTACAAATATCTGAAGCTTCAGCCGGTCCCTGACATCCCTCGAATTGCGACGAATACTGCTGGAAAGTGTAAGGCTACATCAGCAAGGCAAGAAATTGAATGAGATTCCCGTGGAAAGAAACAAAGAAAAGAGGATGTGGTCGAAAGCGAT
>QFEU01022086.1:0-21722 GCA_003316345.1 Tricholoma terreum
TAGTACTATTATAAGGCCGTCGACATGGATTGAAATATGTAGTACAAAATAATAGCATGGGGATCCGCCAAGTTCCTCGAAATGTCCTTCTCACGCGACACGAACATCAGTTGGATCATCCTCAGCACGATTTCTTCATACGCCATATCTCCAAGAGCGTTCGCTATGCTACCGCCCTTCTTCCACCCAAACCAGGGCTTGGAGAAGCCATATTAAGCCTCCCAACATCTTCGCCGGGGCACTCAGTTAGCCACGCGAGCCTCTTCTCCTTTGGCAACTTGAACACAGCATCGTTGAACTCCTTCCATAGCTCGACTCCCCGAATAGCAGCCTGGCGGGAGTGGTAAGGATACCTCCAGTAGGTTTCATGTAAGCACCCTCCCGATTGGCTGGCACCGACGCCCTATGCTGCAAAAAAAAAATCCTTGACGGAAGGGCATACTATGCGCTTCCTTTGCTAACATCATCCTACTCGCGAAAAGACCATCGAACGGGTTTACCTAAACTCTATAGCGCTCAGACCAGTCCCCGCGTCAAGTACAGCCAAACATCGCCAGCCGAGCCCAAACCAGATCCACGCGCGAGAATGATGCTGTGCTGACGGATCGACCTATGCGTAGCCAAAATCGGTTGGCAGAGATCCTCGTAAGAATGATGGTCTCCAGACAAACCGCCAACATCGCGGCCTCTAACGCTGATCTCCCTATCGCCATGCAGCGGACTGGCGGCCGCGCTGGTGATGCCATCAGCAGAGCCGTGCTTAGCGCGACGTGTCAGTTACCCGCCGCCTTCAACCCATCGATGGTCTCGACGGCCTGCTCTGCAGCAGGAATACCGGCCGCGACATAAATGAGAAGCCCTTCCGCATACATTCCTTGCCACAAAGGATATTGCAAGTTGAACTGACGAGGGTTGATGGGGTGATACCCGCGCCAGCAGGAATTTTCCTTCGAATCTCGGCTGCCGTGAGATGAAGAGCAGCGGCATTGCAGGACCGCCCGCCAACTCGATGTGGTAGCATGCATCAAAAACAGCACTGGTGAAGCCAGCCTTGACGACTGAAGGTGGCATTCCAGCGACCATGATAGGCGGCTCACCCAGAAGATGAGAGAAAGGTGCGCCGATGTGGGTAGTACCACCACTTAACGGAACAGCCAGCATGGATATAAAACTATACAAATGCTCCTTACCCAGTGCGAATGAGACCAGGGGACCACCTCTTGTTCCACCAATCTTCGTATTTGGCGTCGACATGGAATCGTGCAATTCTGCGTCGCCTTTGCCGCGCTTCGGGGAAATCTGCAGCCCCCGACCAAATGATTGGGCTGGACGAAGATCTGGTGGGGCAAGGAGCGAGTGATGGGTGTTTTAAGAGCACGAAGATCGGATCCTGCGCGAGCGATCAATTCGCATTCAAGCATGCGTGTAGAAAATTAGCATGCCATTCGGTCAGGCATTTGCTATGGCTAGGTACCCCCACGACCAAGAATCTAACGGAGAAGACGGGTTTACGTTGAGAAAAGGGAATTTTGCTTTGGTCCAGTCCACCCAGGACGCAGGCTCTCTTAAGGCTGGTGGCAACCCCACACAAATGAACAAGCGGGGACGAAGGTTGGGGTCCGTTGTGAAGTGATACTTGGACTTGCGCATTGGCGGGAAGATGAGCCTGCGTTTGTTTGGCAGGTTGTGGATCAATGACCCAAACTCAACGCACATCGGCGTGAGGTTCGACTATTGCAGTCCTGCAGTCATGTCGATCTGCCGGCAGGAACTTGTATCTCTCAAGCATGGGGTCTCGTGCCAGTACATTCCGCCCACCAGTGCTGATAGGCGGAGATGTGATAAGCATGCGCTTGCTCTCCTGCTCCTGTACAGCAACCATCTGGTAAGCAGCGCCGGCGTCTGCCTCGATTGCATTGCGCCAATACTCCACAGAGCTCATGCCGGGTTCCCCGTGACCTTCACCTCTTCAAGGGTGCGTCACCATCGCTAAACACGAATCGAACTGCAGGAATGCCAGACGTGGACGACGTGGGCGACGATCGAGATGAAGGAACGAAGACCGAGTCCCCAGAAGCGAGACGACGCTTCTTATGCCGGAGTGGTGAATTCGGCCCGTCGCGTGGAATGTGGGTGGTTTGGTGCTTCGTTTGGCCTTTCCTCGGCATAGCAGACAATTCTACAAACAAATAGGGTCTTGGAAATACGCACGGGATGACGAGGGGATGTATACTTACAAAACAAGAAGCATAGTAACTAGGCGAAGACACGGCTGGAGCACAGCAGAACAAATCGCTAAGAGAAAAAAGTAGAACGAAACTCGAAACGAGAGGCGCGGTGGCAGAGCTCTTGCAAGAAAGGACCAGCTGTTATTGCAGAAAGCCACATCGCGGCCCTGAGTTGTTGGCAAGACTTAAGTGATCGGGCGAGCTAGGTCCCCGCGCATGAAATGGTATGAAGATGTCGCAAGGGTGGAGTAGGTAGCACAAAAGTCAATCGGTCGGGAGGAACCTGGAATAGATTGTGTTTTTCCCATGAGTCTTCGTTTGGTCAACCCGATTGAGATCTCTGCCCTGTATCCCATACAACTTCGCGGGCTATACGCCATGGCTGCGTTTGTATAAAGGGCAGTAATCACACTGGCAAGTATGCGTTGGACCTCAAATCCTACGTTGTACTGCCGCAGGCTTTCTTTCATGCCGCGCTCCCCAACCCACAGGGTGGCCAAACAGACATTACCCCTACAGTAAGTGTCGCTTCCAAGTCATTGCCTATTCGCCGATTCACATCCAAGTTCTGGACAGTCCCCATGGATTATTCAGGTCCCTGAAGTTAGCAAAAAGCACAGCTCGTCGAGAACCCCGCCCGCTGGCAGAAGCCAATGCACACAACCCCAAACACCACGGTAAACACCCCCGACATGGTTGCTGGCACCGTTAACGAGCTGCTCACTTCCCGCAGATGTTGACACACAAACCGATACTGAGCTGCTAAATTATATAGCAGTCCTGCGCACTACTTTAAGTGAAGCGCATGCGACCATTTCACAACTCAAGGATCAAATATGCCACCTAGAAAAGGAGAGCTCTGATTACCGCCATAGCTGGATGACGGAATGTAAGTATTCTAGCGCTTTGATACGAGATGGTGCGGAACCAGCCATATGTGAGTCCCAGGTGCCGGAGTGGCACAACTCTAGCCCATACCACCGATATCACGATTCTCGTATGTGCCCATTTACATTTTAATTACAAGCATTAATCTGAAACGTGACTTGTAGATTCGTCAGTTCTGTCTTCGCCACGAGATTCAGGGTGCTAGTGGTGGCTGATGGTAGTTCTAATATCCTTGTTGACCATGGTCCCGTAACGCTGCAGAACGCATGTTCCATATTATATTGTGCAGTTCGCTTCCCCCTCGGGTAACATGATTTCTTTCTTGCGTACCTTTAAGTTGCGACACGTTGGCTTCCAGGACTCACGGTTCTTGGAGCCTCCAACGTATGCAGAGGGGTTCAGATCATCATTCTGCGCTACAGAAAATATAATACCCAGCAGGGACCACAGTGCAATATGATGGTCACGTGTCATCTAAGTTTTTACGAGTCAGCCTGTCGTGTCAGCCTCAGCTGTAGCACTCTCAAACGACACACATGGCAAGAGACACTCAGGCTGGATCCTCACACAAACCAGCCAATGCTGCCGCGGGGTACTGCATGCCTCTTTCAGACGCATTCGGTGCCAGCACCGGTGCACCGAGCAGTGCAAGGAGCCTGAACTCGTCGCAGACTGCGACCTCTGCCGCACCCGACTTCACAGGCCGAGGCAACGAAGGAGATGCGTCGGCGGAAGGGCTTGATGTAGAGGTAGTGGGGAGTTCTTGTCACTCAGCCGCTTCCTCTCACTGACACGCCCTCACTGCCAGCCTTTCGCACTTCGGAGTGACGTTCGCCTTCAGGAGTTGCTCAAGAAGTACGTCGCATGCGTAGAGCCCCTCGGGTGCCCGGATGAACAGCAGGCGCGTGCTGCAGAGATATCAAACGACTTCCTTGCTCTGAGTGCCTGCAAATTCGTCGCCCCGCCTCAGGGTGAACTCTCAGACACAGATAGCGAACCCGACATCCCACTTTGGCAGCTGTGTCTTCAAAAACATGCACAGGGCCTTGGGGTGAAAAACAGCGATTGGGTGTAGGCCAAAGTCTGCCTCCGATCTTCTCGCCATTCTGACACCCCGATGCAGGGCAGTGCCCCCTCCCGCTACTCTGCAGAGGCAAAGCAGCGCAGTGAAATGCCCTCAGCCGTGCTCTGCGGCCAGCGATCCGCGCCCTAGCTCGCAGCCCCCTTCCGCGAAGAAGAGGAAAGGCAGAGGGGCTGGCTCAAGGCGCCCTCGAGGCGGGCGGGAGAAGCAGGAGAGGAAAGCGGGGATAGCTGCAGCTAGGGAAAAGCGCCTGCTCAGGCGTGGCCTTTGGCAGGGAGTAGCTCTGAGCTCCCCCAGCTTCTCGATCGCAGATGATGTGCTGAGCACGTCAACTGGCTGGCATGGCCGTCCTCCAAAGCCCAGCGCCCAGAGGGAGATCCACGACCTCTACTGCAGCGGAGAAATCAATAAATTCCTGGCTTATTTTTATCCCCTGTACTACTCGATGCTGCCAAAGTGAGCCATCCTATTTCCTGTCGTCTGCTGCCTCACTGAAGAGGCTCGCGCAGGGAGAGGCCCGCATATCTGGTGGACCGGGACAATCGGATATTCCTGTATCGGTCCTCCCGGGCAACTTGGCTCGCTCCGCTTTCCGATGCGTTCTCGGATGCAGTCGAAGCGCTGCTTGGTGATACACTCAGCCAGCCAGCCATTCAGAGGGAGCATGAGGAGCGGGGTGCGTGAGGTCCGCACTTCCCGTGCATCATTGGGCACCATTGCCAGTACCAGAAGGTGGTGTTTCCCGAGATGCGCGCTGCCTATTCTAATGCCCAACTCCTTTCCGCAGCGCCCAGATCTCACTCAGTGGCACAAGGAGCACTTCGATAAGGCCGGCGCGTTCATCAATCATCCTGTTGTCCGGAGAATGACGTGCGTGCGATTTGAGTAGTAATCTTTCTGATTCGCTGATTGAGCCACTGGCTGCAGCCGCTGGGTAGAGTGCGTGGTGCGAGTCATGTTTCCGGGAGTTGCAAAGCGCTTCGATGAATCTGCTGAGTGGCATAAAAGCAGAGGGATTGAGCCGATTTTTGGGGTTTTCTGGAACCTATGCATCAATGCCAGCTTTCCCGGCCAAGAGCGCATCCACTGCATCCCTCATGTGGATAGGAAAAATATCGTGGGCATATGCGCTCTTTTGGTTTATCAGAGACGAGGAAGTCAGTTGAGCTCCATCTTTACTGGCATCGGACGCTGTGTTTGATGAGCAATGAATTTCCACAGCAAATTTCAACCACCAGAAGAGGTCTTGGCTTGCGATTTGGGAGGCTGGGGTACTCATTGAGCTTCCACCTTGGGTGCTCCTTCTCTATCCCTCCTCTCTGCTGTATCACTTCAATGTTGATATCGGAGGTAAGTGCAGCTCAATGGAGTCGATCTCCACATCCACTCACAAGCCCTGTTAGATATAAAATTCTTGGAAACAAATGGGAATCAGCGCCCAACTCCGAGCAGCTCTAGGCCGATGCAGATCGGTGATGGGGACGGTCGCGGTAGCTTGGTCTACTTCAACCAGGCGACTATGTACCAGTCCTCGGAGACGGGCCACCCCACGCTGAGGGCTGCTATAAAAGCGGGGCAATCTGGCAAGATTGACTACGGCGCGAGTGCTCAGCAGGCATTTATGGAGTATGCAGTCTTCCTTCGTTTGAACCAGGCCTCGGATTGCGATCACATCGAGTAGAACTTCTGGGGCATCTAAATCAGACCCATATCTAGCTTTTTTGATTGAATTACTGTATGATACTGCAGGCAGCTTGAATAGACAAAGAATCGAGTCTGTTGCATCGACAAACACGTGACAAGCGAATACCAGTCATCGTACTAGGTGCCGCGCACTCGCGGCTCTGACCTTGCTTGTCAATGGTCTCTCGAGTCTCCTCCTCTCTATACGGTACTATGAATGCAGGCACACGCTCTCACATTCACCATTGACCTCTCTTCTGAGCCACAGCTTGACCAGCGGGCTATCGGAGAGTCACAGCGTGGCAAATGGGCTCATTAGCTGCCGGGGCGGCGGCGGCGCGCAAATGGACTATACCACATACTCAATGGCTTCGAAAGCGGTGCCCACTCCTCGCCCAGTGGGAACCGCTGTATGAATAGATGCATATCTGTTCCGACCTATGCCTGCTCCGCAGGCTGCGCCAGCCCCGCACTTGGTACGGGACAGTGATCCCGTTTGGACGATATGACAGGGTCGTAACTTGGAGGGGCGAGGTGCGACCTACCTGCCTTGCATACAGTTGAATGCAGCTCCACTCCCACAAGCCTCAGTCCTTGCAGTTTTTCGCGCCCAATGCCATTAGGGTTAGTGTAAACTTAGTTATTCACCAATGGCAGGATGTTCAGGCTAAAAAGTGCCGACTTGTTCGCCCATATCTGCACAGATATTTGAACTTGAATGATCCAATTATTAGTGTATATATTGCAAGGGAGCAAAACTACATGTCGCATTTTTTTCTGCTACTGAAACCAGCCCCTTTTCAAATTCATCGCAACCATTCCATCACCCAAAGATCTCATCTCCCTGGGCTTCATTTCCATACAGCATTTCCCATGCTTCGCTGTGCCCAATCATATTTTGCTTGTACTTCTCCCAAACAGCTCTGAGCCGGGCCGGCGTGACGAAGGCGAGGCCTCGCTGTGAAAAATCAGGATCCTTCTCTTTTGGCAAGAAATCTTGAAGGCTCGTGCCATGAGGTTCAGAAGGAACCCAAACCATGAGTGTATTTGCCGCTCCTTGGATTCTGATGCCGTACTTTGAGTTGTAAAAGTGTCCTCCAGCCTCGACACCGCGCGTGCGGGCCGATGTCAACGAGATGGCAAACTTGTGTGGTTGGTTTTCAAAATGGATGGCCCTGGAAGTTGCTGGAGCAATGTAATTGTTTTGCTGGCATGCGGCTCACCTAGAGTAATTGGATGCAAAGATGCCTGTGGGAGGGGCCAGCTCGGCACCGTGAAACTCGAATTGATCATCTCCAACGTTTACTGCGTACACAGGCTTTCCAGCCGAGTCTACCATCGCCGATTGTGCATCCATCCGCATTAATCCAGCGGCCGATATAAAATCCTCAAAGTCGAAAATGATCTCTTCTGGCAGCCGGCAGCGAATAAGATTCCAAACAAATGCGCAGGCAGAGCTGGCATCGACATTCATCTGCTCAACCTCGTCATCGGTGCACTTCGCAGACAGCAGGTTTTTCACCCAGTCAAATTTAGGTGCGCTGCGCGATCCAGCCGAGTACCCGATTTGCACCAGCTTGCCTGGATCTTCCAACTGGAGAGAGATTTACCCAGAGAAAACCGTTAGAATATAGCTGTAGTGTGCGCAGCGTTCACTGACCCTAACACTCTTTCGGGCCCGGACAGCGGCCATCACCACGGCATCCACCCATGCGAGGGCCTCATCGTCGGGGCAGAAATCCCGGAGGACGATGAGAGCAGGCCTGCCTGATTTTGAGGTAAAGATCCGGCTTTCTGACTCATCAACGTCATGTGCCAGCCTCTTCGGGTCGAGTTCCATCATGGGGAGCCGGCGCTTCCGAGAGTCAGGCTGCTTGCCTTTCTTAATGTGGTGCTCCCACTTTGCCCAGATCTGACCAGTTTCGCAAACCCAGTGCCCCAGGGGGGGGTAAGGCTCATCCAGCTCTGCAGCGGCGAAGGTTGGGATTGTAGAAAGATATTGGTCTCTCCGAATGGTGGGCCAATTGAGGCCTGCAATAGTCACGAAGTCTCGCTTTTGCGCCCTGCGGAGCTCCTTGCGGGACTTCCGGCTCGCGATGGCTTGCTTGATGGGAGCTGGACATGCGAGTCTGGGATTGCCGCACCACGCCAGAAAATTTCGCAACAGAGACTCCTCATTGATGCTCTGGTGGAAGCGAGCAGGAATGTGCGCCATCAGCCTCGCTTCGAAGGCAGCTTGCACCTCGCTTGTGCATGAGAATTCCAGAAAGCGAAGAATGGCAGGATCGTTTGCAACGTCTCGCAGAAGATTGGCCTGGTCTGCCAAAGAGTGATCAAATCGGTCAGTGGCAGGCATGGTCGATTTGTCTGAGTTGAAAGATCCAAAAACTGGTAGAATCGAGTAGCCACCTGCTGAAAGACCCAGCTAAGTACCAGCTTGATTGGCCGCTTCCGGGGGCTGGCAAGGTCGTGGGCTGGCTGTTCTTATTGGTAGCTATTTGGCTTGTGACGCGTGACCTCCAGGTGCTTACTTAGCTGCCAGCGCCGGTTTTTTTGCTTCCCCAAGTGCCCTCACCGCACTCTGCCGCATCTGGAAACCACGCTCTGACTGGGTCGAGCCCTGGCCAGATGGCAGCTCTCCTGCATTGCCCCCGCCTCGCTCGGCAACCAAAGCTGGCCCCGGGAGTCCGCCCTGCGCACCATCCTTCGGACTTGAAGACCAGGTTAATTCATCCAGGATTTGGCAGAGGCTGTTCAACTAGCTTTCTTCGGCCGACAGATGAAACGGTTGAGTCACATCATTTCGGATGGTAGATGCATACCGAAAGTGATGGTCCCCTTCCTCCGCTCGAGTCTGCTGATGCGCTGGTCCACGCGCGGGAAATCATTGCCCCCGCAACAGCCAAGCATCGCGTCCGTGCGGCATTTGCACCTCGAATTTCCATGGACTCCGCTGGGAGTGGAGTCCGTTCATACCCACATCCCATCGTAGTTCGCGAGTGGCTCCAAGAAACTGCCCCCGCCCCACAACGGCCAGAAGCAACGACAGGATACTGGAAGTTCACAAAGCGCGGCGTGATGCAGGCCTCGCGCACGGGCCATAAGGATGGGCTAGTGAAGGAGATGGACCCCGATACGGTGAATAGAGAGTTAGGGAGGGGGCTGGCTACGGACGATGCGGTAAGCAGTCTAGAATTGCCCGTGCGAGGACGTATAACGCTCATTCTTGCATGCTAGAATTATGATAAAAGCCTTGTACAGGCACTGTATGGCTACGTCCGTGCAGGCAGACTCGGGGATGCCATTGACGTCTGCAGGATGGCACACCAGCCCTGGCGGGCAGCAAGTATCCGTGGTTCGCGACTATTTTCGTGGCGGGCGATTTGCACGTTTTCCCATTACCGTCTTACTGTAATGAGATACTCACCGGCACGGTGCAACAGCTACAGAAGAATGCGAAGATGGTGCGATGGCGATGGATGCTGACAAGATTGAGACATGGTCTGGCAACCGTAGGCGGCGGCTCTGGAAGTCGACATGTATACATGCTGCACTCAATGTAAGTCTTTTCCTCCCCTCTCCCTGCGGAAACTAACCGCCCTTCGCCAGTCTTCCCTCCCTCCACACGAGCCCACGCTCTTTGCCGCCCTCGCCCCTTCTCCGCAAACCTCAAGCGTCCTGAAATTTGGGACTGCGGCTAGAACGCAGCTGCACTTATGACTGAAGCACAACGCAGGGCGTTAGGTATCACACAGAGGATGTCGCTGAATTGGGAAGAGTCTCGTCGCAAATTTCAAGAGAGTCAGTTTATGAACGAGGACATTTTTGGAGAGGAGTTTATCGTAAAGTACTTGTCTGCCAATAAGGTAAGAATAATTGGATGGAACGGTTGATCAGTGCTCCACTTTGATGCAGACGCTTGGTCAGGCATTGGCGCAGTCTATGCCGCCCCTCTCATCCGCAACCCAATCGCCAAAGACCTCTCACCGTTCTTTCCGGTTTCGATATCCGCATGGTCCTAGAGCTTGACCGGGCGTTCTTCATTGACTTTGCCCTCCTGCTCGGCACCGATTCTTCGCAGCGCATCAAGAGGGTTGGTCCAGCTCGAGCCCTCAAGTGCATCAAAGCACATGGGTCAATCGAGCGTGTCATCGAACTGGAAACAA
This sequence comes from Tricholoma terreum, assembly GCA_003316345.1. NCBI lineage: Eukaryota > Fungi > Basidiomycota > Agaricomycetes > Agaricales > Tricholomataceae > Tricholoma > Tricholoma terreum. Next base: position 10,047 of record QFEU01022086.1, read on the forward strand.
AATACACTTTGCAAATGTTTCAGGACGTTTCTCTGGCACAAGTGGAGGTTGCTATCAAGTACTGCCGGATCACGTCCAAGCACGTATAACTCCTTTAACTCAGAAGCCATGGCAAGCTTTTAGCTAGACTATCCGATTTGAACTGCGCCACCAACGCGCTATTGTTTATCAAATCCGCCATCGTAAGTACCATGTAGTTGACGAGATAGGGTCTGTGCAACTTCCATTGATTCATGAGTCTTGCATCTGCGGCCTTTGTGGCCCGGTAGCCCTGGAGGGCGGCAAATCATATCAGGTTTCCTCTTCTCCGGTTCTTGCTTGGATAGAATGTCCGCCTCTCCTTTTCAACTGCATGTTAGCACCAATGGCAAACAGAGCTACCCATATGGGCTCGGACAGTAACATACCGAGCACAGCGCCCTCTGGCAGTTCGTGATGGGCATCCAGGAGCGGCTGGGAAGCGGGGATGGTTGTCAAGGTACTGCTATCATCTAAAACAACGTTAGCCTCCAGTGAATCACGGACAATTGCAGGTGAAGTTTCCTCTCAACTGGGCGCACTGGGAACTGTGCCACTGTTGGCTTTTGACCCTGATGTTCCCCCTCCATCCTCCATCGAGGGTCCTGCTTGAAGGGGCTTAGGTAAAAATGGCCCCTTCCGGTAATCAGTTCTGTAAGGGTTACTGGCCCGAGGTGGGGCCGGTTTCAACACGATGACCTGTTCAACATTGAACGAATCGAAAGGAGGCTCTTTCCTGATTGCGAAATGTTTGATCGTGAAGTAAACAGCGACCAGGTGCATTACGCATGACTTTATCGGCACGTGTGCTCGCTACGAACTGATGCCTCTCGTCGTATATGGGGAGCGGGACTACCCTATGGCTGTATTTGATCCCATCGGGGATATTCTTTAAGTTCTTGGGGACTGGCCATGTATTCGTTTCCGCGTCGACAGTGACCACTCTTTCGGATAATGTTTCGAGAGGGCAGCACCATCCTGGCGTAGCCCATGTTCTTGCGCGAATCTGCGTTAACATTTTCTATGTACACGGCGCGGGCGCCACCTCGGTGAAGGGGTCACCCCCAATTGCTTCTCCTGCAGGTTATGACGTTATCTGTATGTACATATGTGTTTTTTGCAGATCCCGTGATTTTCCAAGGTGGGGGACCTTGCAAGCAAGGTGATCATAGTGGCTAGCACGGCAGAGGATTGTCACGACCCGGCATTCAAGTAGCTTCAGGCTAGTACTTGTTCTGGACACAACCGACTCGGACATGCGGGTTATAGGCTTGCCCGTCATCTTTGCCACGGTTCTACTGGTGCTTGCTATGGCTCATGGGTGTTCTCAGCCTTGCCAATTCTCTTCTACTAACCGGGCGGGTCTCACGAAGCATCAGGGCCTATGCGCAATCTATAGAACTTCCCAAACACTTAGGATGGAGCAGAGAAAAGCGAAGGTGTGCGACCTCCAGATGCGGAAGGACAGGATACTACAAGTAGAAGCATATTTATTTTTCACAAAGGGCATAAGCTGAATTCTATCACACTCTTAGAAGAACTGCAAACAGCATGGCCGGGCTGTTGGCACCCATCCTAACGACGACCCTAGCAATGGAACCCTTGATAACCCGGAGTCGTCCGAGTCACCCGATGGTCTGACCACTGCCATCGGCTCGCAAAATGCATTCCTATCTCCTCCAACATTGACCCAAGCTGGGAGACCTATGCGAACTTACCGCCGCCCCAAGCGCTATGAAGACCAGCAGCCAGCTAAATCTATGCCCATTCAACAACCCACTCAGTCCATTCCACAACCTTTTCTCCGACGGGTGATTCTGCATGTTCGAGATATCATGCGTTCAGCGGTTAATGGATTCGGCCTGCTTCGAGAATACCACCATCGCCCATCATATGATCCCGACGAGCATATTACTCCAGAGGACTTGGCAAACTTCAATACGGGTGACGATCCTGCGTATTCCAAGAAAAATCGTGACATTCATCCTCTTCCTCCTTGGCCTTTCGAGAACATGTCGAAATATCTGCTCATGAACTGGGCAAACTCTGGGAGCAGCCAGAAGACTGAGGCTGAGATTACACGCCTTTGGCGGGAGGTCTTAGTTTCGCCTGACTTCAAGCGAGAGGAGCTTGGTTCATTTAGCGCTCGCAGAGAGAATCAGCGGATGGACAAAGCTTTCGCTAACCCTAGTGATGCACCTTTTTCACGTGATGGGTGGAAGGAGGTGAAGGTGGATATACAAGTGCCGGTGGCTTCGAGAACTAGGCCATCGCCTCCGCCCCGTACATTCTCAGTGCCGGGGCTTCATTTCCGCTCTTTAGTTGAAGTTATCAAGGCAGCGTGGGGTGAGAGCATTGCTAAGCAGTTCCACCTCTCACCCTTCAAGCGAATCCATGTCGATCCAGAAACAAAGGCAGAAACTCGGATATTTGATGAGGTTTACACTAGCGATGTCTGGATTCAGGCACATGATGATCTTCAAAAGCAACCCAGCGAGCCGGGGTGTTCATTGGAGAAGGTAATTGCAGGTCTCATGTTCTGGTCTGACTCCACCCATCTTGCAAATTTCGGAAATGCCAGCGTATGGCCAGTGTACATGTATTTTGCAAACCTATCGAAGTACATACGAGCTCAGCCAAGCTCAGGCGCCTGCCATCATGTAGCATATATGCCCTCGGTACGATCTCCTGCCTTCTCTAGACTCCTATTCACCAGTCCACAGCTTCCCGACAGCGTTGACGATTTTATCATGGAATCTGCACCTACCCAAAGTCAGAGATCTGCTCTCAAAACCCACTGCCGGCGCGAGTTGATGCATGAAATTTGGCGTTTATTGCTAGACGACGAGTTTTTGCATGCCTATGAGCATGGCATTGTTCTGACTTGCGCAGACGGTGTCCAGCGACGAATTTATCCTCGCATTTTCACTTACTCTGCTGATTTTCAAGAAAAGTAAGTCCAAGACAATACCCTCCATGCTGCTTTAGTTGAATTCTCATCGATAGAGTGAGATTGGCTGCTACGCGCAACAAGGGAGATCGAATATGCCCCCGCTGCACAATTCCCACTGCCGAGTTTGATAAATTAGGTCATCAGCGGGATATGAGAGGACGCGTCACCCGGGCGCGATCATACCTTTCGGACCTTGTCAGCAGGGCTCGTGATTGCATCTATCGCATGGGCTACCTTGTGAGTGGTGCAGCAATGGAGCGCATGCTCCGCCCGATGTCAATTGTGCCAACGGTGGTAAGCAATTCAACTTTGAGGCAGATCATGCCTGCATAACTAAGGTGTGGCTGGAGAATGCTTTTGCAGAGAGGCTGGGTCGCTTTGGATTCACCCCCTACCCCATGTTAGTCGTTGATCTTATGCATGAATTTGAACTTGGCGTCTGGAAGGCCACATTTATCCATATCATTCGGGTTCTATATGCTGCTTCTCCGGGAGGCGGAGCTGTAGCAGAGTTGAATAGAAGGTAGGATTTGCCAGTTTTTGTGAAGTCCCCCTTCAACTGATATGTGAAACAGATTTCGCCAAATCCCCACGTTTGGATTGGGTACTATTCGGCGTTTCTCGAACAATGTATCCCAAATGAAACAACTTGCTGCAAGGGATTTTGAGGATTTACTTCAGGTAATTTGGTCCGAATAAGTCATAGCTATTTCGGAAGTTGATTTGCTTCAAATACCAGAACATGATACCTGCAGTAGAGGGTCTGCTTCCTGAACCTCACAATAGCTTGCTCATGACCCTGCTCTTCCGCTTGGCTGAGTGGCATGCGCTTGGAAAACTTAGGATGCACACAGAGCATACCCTTAGTCTCCTAACTCAGTCCACGGCTACAATTGGGAAAGAGTTGCGCTCGTTTGCAGAATGGACCCAGGTATTCAAAACTGTTGAACTCCCAGGAGAAACAAATGCTCGAGATCGTCGGCGCAGACGCAGAAAGCTGCCATTGGCCGGCACCACATCAAACGTTGCAAACCCATCCCTTGCACCTGAGTCGGGATCTCAGCCCCACCAGGCCAACCCCTCTGCGCAGTTGAAAGCTAAGCCAAAACGAAAAAAATTCAATATGTTCACTTACAAGCTGCACGCACTGGGAGACTATGTGCGAACAATACGCCTGTTTGGCACAACGGATTCATATTCTACACAAATCGTAAGGTCTCAAAATCGGATTCTTTTGGCATAGCTCTTACCGCTATTTTCACCAGGGAGAAGTTGCCCATCGCCTCGTGAAGCGTTTCTATCGCAAAACCAACAAAAGGGATGCAATCCGACAGGTTGCAAAACATGAGCGTCGTCATACCCGGCTGTGCCGTGCCAAGGAAGCAGCAGCTTCTCCCAAGAGACGACATGTTCACCACGTTGCTTTCCATGAGAAGGACCCACTTCCGGCCACTGGGATTGACTTGCACCACCACATCAGCAATTCTAAGAATTTCCCCCATCACCTGCTGAGCTTTGTTCACCAGCCACCAAATGACCCTGCTAAGAAGGTATCTGCACTTCGGCTTATACCGTACACTCCCAATCTCATATCATAATCTCGCAGGACTTCATTCCAAGACTCAAGGATCATCTTCTATCTCGTCTGCTTGGCCATGAGTTTGATGGCGATGAGGTTGAGTACACCAGTGAGGATCGAAGCACAATCCAAATCATCGGGGATCGGATTTATTCTGGAAAAGTTCTGCGTATCAATTATACAACTTATGATGTTCGCCGCGACCAAGATTCAATGAACCCTCGCACGCATTGTGACGCTATGGTTCTTTCGACAGAAACAGGCCCGAACGCCCACAGGTTCTGGTATGCTCGCGTTCTTGGAGTATTCCATGCAGAGGTGATGCATGGCGGGCCAGAAGCCTGGAACAATGCCGTTCACGATATGGAATTTCTCTGGGTTCGGTGGTTTGGCATGGAACCAAGCTATCGCTGGGGCTTCAAATCTGCGAGATTGCCAAAGATAGGATTTGTACCTGATACTGACGAAGGCGCTTTTGGATTCCTAGATCCTTCTCTGGTCATCAGGGGCTGCCATCTTGTTCCCTGTTTTGCTAGCGGCCGCACACCTGACCTTCTGCGCAGCTCAACCCTCACGGCTGCGCGCCAACCAGATGAAGTTGACGATTGGATGAATTACTACGTCATGATGTAAGTGGCTAGACCCTCTACTTGTAAGTATTAACACTAGTCAGTTTTGCCGATAGAGATATGTTCATGAGATATGCTGGTGGCGGGATTGGCCACGCAGCAGCTTCTCAAACGAAAATCAGTGGCGAGGATGATGCAATGAATATCGATGACGACGATGTTTTCATGACAGGCGCTGATCAAGCAACCAATGCGGAGGCAGAGCTGGTCCTCGAAGACAGGCGCTTGCTGGACGAGCTGCAACAAATTACCATCGAAGAGGATGGTGTTGATTGGGACGAATCAGAGCAGCTGATGGATGGCTGTGCTGGTGATGGAGTGGATAGTGATTTGGAGGATGAAGATGCCTCGGATGCTTCGTCCGAGTCCATGGCAGGCGAGATAGAGAGTGATAGCGATTTTGGTCCTGAGGATGGAGAAGACGCATCTCACAGTGATACGGGGCATGGCGCTCTATAGCCGCAGCATATCCAGTGATTCTGCAGTGCACGCTGCAATAAGTACATTTGATCATGTGGTCACGGTCTTACTAAGTCGCCCAGTGCGTTTAGTATTATCTTCTCCTTGTGATTCTAAGACTTTTGAAGTGATTTCGCTGATAGATATAGGGCGGCCAAGGATAGAGAAGTGGAGGCGGCGATGGTTGCTGTCTCAAAAGTTAATGGCACCAGGCTCTTAAGTGAGTTCAACGATGAGCATTATCCACGTTACCCGTCGCCCCCACCAGGGGCTCTTGAGTATGATGCAGAAGGTAATGCACTAGTATCCATCGCATTTTAGCTCAGTTTCAAAGTTATTATAATGTGAATAATTCATCAACAAATACTAGTAATGTGGCGAGCACAGGCAACGAATTTTATTTTCAGCCTAAGTGAGCAGCGTCAACGGGCATCGTCACAAGAACGGTCTGGCAGAATCATGAGAATGCTGTGCCAGCACATCAGAGTGGGCTGGCATCGTCACACAGTCGCAAATGAACAGCGTCGACGGGCATCGTCACAAGAACGGTCTGGCAGAATTATGAGAATGCCATGCCAGCACATCAGAGTGGGCTGGCATCGTCACGCAGTAGCAAATGAACAGCGTCGACGGGCATCGTCACAAGAACGGTCTGGCAGAACTATGAGAATGCCGTGCCAGCACATCAGAGTGGGCTGGCATCGTCACGCAGTAGCAAATGAACAGCGTCGACGGGCATCGTCATAAGAACGGTCTGGCAGAATCATGAGAATGCCGTGCCAGCACATCAGAGTGGGCTGGCATCGTCACGCAGTCGCAAATGAACAGCGTCGACGGGCATCGTCATAAGAACGGTCTGGCAGAATCATGAGAATGCCGTGCCAGCACATCAGAGTGGGCTGGCATCGTCACGCAGTCGCAAGTGAGCAGCAGAGATCGTGAACCTGAACTTGAAAGATCAAACGCTGCCAGTGAACTTGAAGTTTGCTGGCAATGTTTGTGAAACAAATAATAACAAGGTCACGGTCTTACTAAGTCACGGTTTAGTGCACATATTCAACGTTCAACGTTCAACCGTGCCACCAGGAATGTTAGGCTGAGGCGACCAGCACTGGCATTAACTCATACTTCGACTTCGGCACAGCTTTTCCAGGTTTACTCTTTGCCAAAGGTCCGGTCACAGCGAGTTCAAACTCCTCACGCCATGGAGCGTTGAGCACAGCAAGTAGAATGCAATGCTTCCAAGTCAAGTTCTTGCAAGTATGAAACCGATGAACATACGAAGTCCTGCTTGTTGTTGGATCTACACAACCTACGTGATGGTGACACTGCAGGCGTTGGCAAACCTCGCGCTGATGTGCGTTGAGTTTTGGACCTACGCCTGCAACCTGCCATCGGCAACCACCTTCTACAAGAACTTCTTTCTTTTCTGTGCAGATTGGGTCTTAATACCCGGGCCATGCCTACCTGCAATTTGACTGGCATCCCAGAGGATGTCGTTCGCACTCGCGCGAGGAGGCTAGTTAACTTTGTTCAACTTTTGCCTCTGGTTGCTGGCGGATGCTCACCGGGTCATCTGAGGTGTTTGCTGGAGGGAGAATATCAGCGTTGATCATCTCTGAGTGCGTGGTAAGCCAAGTTTTATTTTTGATCGGCTAGGCCGTTTCTAACCATCTTCTTCAGTCACAATGGCTGCCTTATTCCGCGCGGCGTTTGGCGTCGAGTTTAGTAAGGAGGATTTTTGGAGAGGACTCTGGCATGCATCTCGATCACCTCGTTCCTCGTTATCATGCGCATCGGATAACTGCGGACCCACCCACCTATGATCCGACCTATGAGATACGAGTTCCTGCCAGCAGATCGACATGACTGCAGGACTGCAGTAGTCGAACCTCACGCCAATGTGCGTTGAGTTTGGGTCATTGATCCACAGCCTGCCAAACAAACGAATGCTCATCTTCCTGCCAATGCGCAAGTCCAAGTATCACTTCGCAGCGGACCCCAACCTTCGTCCCTAATGGTCTCGCTTGTTCATTTGTACGGGCTTGCCACCAGCCTTAAGAAAGTCTGCGCCCTGGGTGGACTGGACCAAAGCAAAATTCCCTTTTCTCAACGTAAACCCGTCTTCTCCGTTAGATTCTTGGTCATGGGCGTGCCTAACCATGGCGGATGCCTAACTGAATGGCATGCTAATTTTCTATACACATGCTGAATGCGAATTGATCCCTCGCGCAGGATCCGATCTTCGTGCTCTTAAAACATCCATCACTCGCTCCTTGCCCTGTCAGATCTTCATCCAGCCCAATCATTTGGTCGGGGGCTGCAGATTTCCCCGAATCTGCCACCGATGCGATTGACTTTGTCCCAGGTGGCCATGAGCGGTACCGGTCTCCTGGCGGCCGGCAACCTCGATGGCCTGGAGAGCACGGCAAAGGCGACGCAGAATTGCACGATTCCGTGTCGACGCCAAATACAAAGATTGGTGGAACAAGAGGCGGTACCCTGGTCTCGTTCGCACTAGGTGAGGAGCATTTGTATAGTTCTGTGTCCATGCTGACTGTTCCGTTAAGTGGTGGTACTATCCACGCCGGCACGCCTTTCTCTCGTCTTCTGGGTGAGCAGCCCATCATGGTCGCTGGAATGCCGCGTTCAGCCTCGCGGGTGGCGGTCGCTGGAATGCCGCTGCTCTTCATTCCGCAGCAGCCGAGATTCAAAGGAAAATTCCTGCTGCGGAGCAGGCCGTCGAGATCATCGATGGGCTGAAGGCGGCGGGTATTTGACACGTCGCGTTAAGCACGGCTCTGTTTATGGCATCAGACAAGTCGTCGACATCGCGGCCTCTAACGCTGATCTCCCTATCATCATGCAGTGGACTGGCGGCCGCGCTGGAGACCATCATTCTTACGAGGATTTCTACCAGCCGATTTTGGCTGCGTATAGGTCGATCCGTCAGGACAACATCGTTCTCGCGCGTGGATCTGGTTTCGGCTCGGCTGGGGACATTTGGCCGTACCTGGCGCATTGAATCACAAGCTGCCATCCACCGCTCTTGACGACCCCTTATCCCTCAGTGAATCTTCCATCGCACTCCCAATGCCAACGAGCATCGGGTGCAACGAATATCATCGATATGAAACCTGTGGTCGGACTGCAATACGAGCCTTCGGTCCTGTCGACACTGGCAGATCCACGTAACCTACGTGGTAGTGACGGTGCAAGAGTTGGCAAGTCTCACGCTTACACCTACAACCTGCTACCAGCAACCGCCTTCTACAGGCTTTTCTGTGCAGATTGATGCTATGGGATGTGTTCTGTCCGCTCCCCTCTCAATTTTGTCTGCACTTACTGCGTGCTAGAGATGGACATGGCTTTTCCGATTCGCTACCACCACCCTGTGGCCGAAGGCTATGTGCCCCGGAGTACCCTTTGCGAGCGTCAACGACTGGCATGCATAAGAAAATCCAAGTGGAAGGCGGCTGCTACCATCATTGTGTACGATACCATGCCAGCTGTTTTTCTGTTGGGTCCTACGCTCTCCCGCCTTCTATTACCTTTCCGTCCTGCTTTCGTAACTGGGTCTCCGCGACTGAGAACTAGTGGCAGCGGTTGTGAGCACCATGCCCAAGTGTATATCACCTGATGACCTGGGCCGTGCCCTCAATCGTGACCCTTGCTCTATGAAAGCAAGCTCTTATTTTATCCTCTTTCAGTAATTGTGTACTGATGTTTATTGCACAGACCATCGTGAACGTATCCATCTGATGCATGAGGCAGAACGGCAGCTGTCGGAGGCTGGAGTGAGAGTGAATCTTACTGGCCATGCTATGATCGCGCACTCCCAGTCGATGCACTTCTTGGTGCTGCAACGCATCAGTCAGTTCCATAGGTTCTAAATTATTCCACTAGCAGATCTTCCTCCCGAGCTATCGGCCCGGATATTCTCCTGGCTAGAGAGAGAAGCCATGGCCCTTACCGCACGTCAGCACAGCAGCCGAGATGCGCAAGATGGTGCCCTTCGCCATTTTTTACAGGTTCTTGTCTGGTTCCATGCCGTCATTCTCCAAGAAGTGGCTCTTCTCTATCCACAGCACCCAGATGCCACCGTCTTCAAGTTCGGGATCTTCACTTCCCCCGCTTTCCGCGCATCCGCGGCAACATCAACGTCTCGAATGGAGGAGGTCGAACAGGCGGCACAACTGGCCTTCAACAACCTCCCGGAGCACTTTGTCACCTCGTCAATGGTCTCCGCGGAGCGGTCGCCATTGTCTCACTAGAGCACCAGAGAAGCAATGACGAGAACGGAACTCGCTTCAACGCTCTCGAACAGGCGCTCTCACCTATCTACGATGCTATGCGACATTCTGGCAGTTCTCGCCGAAGTTAATCTTCAACGTCAAGTATGTATTTCACTTCTTGTTACCTCCCAAATATTAACCACATAATCCATTCTCCCAGCCATCCCCACTCCTCCCCCGCCTCTTCCTCTGCCTGGGCCTGTTGCTGCGTCGGATGTCCTCCCGTTTGCTGAACCTTTGGTTCCGATGCCAGCCATATCTGTGCCTTCGAACCAGCCCCACTCCGAGCCGGCTCCCACTCTTTCACTATCAGACATTGCCAACACTCGACATCCTACCACGTCTCCTGCTGTCAGCACACTGCATACCACGTCTGACCTGCAGAAATCAATATCAGCTGGCATGCTCGACGGATGATCAGATCTCTGCATGACCTCTGCATGGGAAGTTCTCGCCGCACGCTGCGGTGACACAAGGCTCCGAGCACATTCCTGGGGCTGGGTCAACGCTACGAAGACCTGGCTCCCGGTTTACCGTTTTCAATCCGCTCTCAAGATCATGGACATCCGGCAAGAGTATCACGACGACTTGAACGGATGCTTGCCTGTACGGGAACTCGATGTGACGCGGACATCAAAGTGGAGAAGGAATGACGGTGGACTGAAGACTGAGGCTGCCTGGAGAAACAAGGTTGTTCAGTTGATGGAGAAGTTGATGAAGAAGCCTCGCTGGGACTTGGCGCTTGCACTAAGATTCATTCGTGACCGATATGAAGGCAGTATGACACCTCGAAAATTATGTGACGAAAAAAGAGTAAGGGGGCTGGTCGCGGCCAAGTCTTATCTGTAGTCAGAATCATTCTGTGCCAGTTTAATAAGTAGGCTACAATTTCGAGAACATATTTGACAGGTACACTGGTGTGGGACATAATTTATCCATAATATTTGACAGCACTAAGTAACTTCCCAATTCTACTTCCCACGACTTCTTTTCCATCAAAGACCCTTGTTTATCTCATAAATTCCATCTTCTGAAAACATGACCTCTACCATAAGACTCAGCATGCAGAGTGATATCCATGTCCGTTTGTCGTCCGTTCTTGGTTCACACCGAATGAGCCCTTATTCCACTGTGGTAAGCTCCTTCGAGTCATTTTACAAAGGTGGGAGGTTAAAGGAGTACTTAAGCATAGATCTACGGCTCGGAAGGCGCTCGCCCTGGCACGAGCAACTCGCGAAACTGTCAGAGCAGAGCAAGAGGCTGCTGCAAGTCAGCTGGAAGAAGTGAAGCTGTTGTTTGGGATGGTAGAGGAACGCTTGCAGGAAGCTAGCTTGAAGCTGTACGAAGCTGATCAACAAGTGGGCGCAGTGGACGAGCTCGTGACCAGTAATGGCATGCTTCTCGATCCCACCATAGTCACCCAGTCCTTTCCTGGGAAACCTCTCGAAGCCAAAATACAAAGATGGGGACACGGGATTCTCATGCATGACAATGAAGAGAGTAGTGAGTTGGCAGGTACCGCCAACTCTGAGCAATCGCCCACAGATCTCTCTGGAGTCTCACCTCCTACCTCTGATGTCGGCAGCCTTGCAAGTGGGACTACCACTCCACTCCACAAAAACGGCAGTCTCCAGGAGGCTGACGAAACAGGGAATAGTCAGGAGTCAAACGGATTATGAGTCCCCATGCTATTATTTTGTACTACATATTTCAATCCATGTCGACGGCCTTATAATAGTACTA
>QFEU01022087.1:0-17888 GCA_003316345.1 Tricholoma terreum
CAATGGTTTTAACACCGAACAAATGTCTGAAGCGGATAACGTACCAACAAGTCAAGGCCACCCTCCTTTTTCCACCTCTGCTCCATCAAGTACCGGTGAACAGGTTTCTTCATGTCCACTAAACACGAAAAAGGTCAAGACAAACACGCTATGACAAGAAAGATAGACCCGCCCATAGCATTCGCAACTCTCCATCTAACCTCTGGCAAATTAACCTCGCTTTGAACCTGCAGAATATACAGCTTCTCCCTCAACTTTTCCAAAGCCTCCTCCTCGTCACCCGCAGCATCCGCCATAGGTCCTCCCAACTCCGTGATCTTCCTCTCCTTTTCCGCAATAAGCGCTTTGAACTCTGCGACTTCTTTGCGAAGCAGCCTATTGTCCGTACGGATCACTCCGAGGGCAAGATCGTACGCAGGCAAAACACCCTCCGCCAACGGCCTGTTCCATTTTCGAGGATTGGAGGAGGAGATGTTCGGACGCTTCGGAGGGATTGGTTCTCTCCTACGCCGACGACGGCCACGCGCGGCCGAGGGCGCTGCATTAGCGGAAGTCGTGGGTGACGGCGGGGTTGGCTGGGTAGCACTAAAAGTTGCAGGTGGTGGTGGAGGAACTAGTTCCGGGGATGAATTACCCTGCAGACCTGCATTACCTCGTCTTAATAAGAGAGGAGCAGTCGAGTTATAAACTCGAAGTCTGCGAAATGCGAACATTTGCTTCTTGTAGGATGCAGAAAACTGTTGACCCAGCATTGTTTGACAAGAACTAATGTTATAAACAATGCCAATCACCCACAAGCAGTTCCCGAAGCAACGGTTATTCATAGGACACAACACCGACAATTTGCAATTACATTCAATTGCGGATCACCCAACGCCGAGGACATGCACATTAGGCACAAAGCAGTTTACAAAATCTATTATTATCCCCCCCCAAAAAAGACATGAATCCAAAACACCAATAAGAAAAGCATAGGAGTGTAGCACAAATCTACAAATCTACAGGACAAGCAAGTGGAAGGTCTACACCGAGACAAACAACGGTGAGTAGGGAACAACATTAAGGGATGGGCCAGGGACAAGATGAGTATACGAGTACGAATATAGGTGATAGCTGTAAAGTGATGTATGATGAGGGTAACGCATATGATGACAAGTGATGACAAAAGGCAGTATATGTACGACAGCGAGGGGAGCAAAACGGGAATTGAATTATAAAGCAAGGGAGAGCCGATCGGGTGCGGGAGGAGGAACGAGGGCATTTAAGATCAGCTGCGCGAGGCCCGACAAGAGCGAGAACCAAGGACAAGCATGTGATGATACAGTCCGATCAAGCAACGACCAGTGTGGAAAACAATATACAGCAATAAAGATATCAGGCCCGCTGGGGAAGATATGACGCCGGACAATTGGAAACAGGCGCCAAGGGGGTGGGTTAAAATGTGGCCAATGTAAACGGACTGCGGGCCATTGTCATGGGTGGTTCTGGGTCACGAGGGAAACGGTACTGGAAAGCTGTAGAAAATGTAAATAGTTGAACAAAAGGATGCAAGGGAACGGAGGTGTACTAACCACCATCCTTTACAACTGGGTTCTGTCTCCGTTGCTCGGCCTCTTGCTCCTCGCGCTCCATATCGAGTTCAAAGCGGGCTTTGCCGCCAGGGACGGGAGGTCTGTAGCCAACAATAACAGGGTCCTGCTTTGGTTCCCATCTACCTCCGCCAGTAGCTTTACAAAGGATGCTAGAGCGTCGGAGAGGATAAGAGTCAAGTTCGCCGTATGAGCGGTCAAGGTCTGGGGGAAGGGTGAGATGGGCTGTGCGCAGATGGGTGGTGCGACGGGGTGCATTGAGAGTAGGAGAACAGGGAACAGCACGGAGCGAACATGTTCTGCGGAGGATGGGCTCTGCGTCTGTCAAAACGGAGGCGGGTTCTGGGTTGGGGTAAGTGGATGCGGGTGAAGAGGGAGTGGTAGTAGCTGGGGAAGCGGAGAGAGGAAATTTGAAGATGGAGACAGGAGAGGTGAGGATACGAGTGAGAGCTGGGCGGACTACGTCAGGAGTACGTGGTGTGGGTGTGCCATGTATTTGGGCATAACAGTCCTCGCAAACGCGGGCTCGAATAATGGGAGATATTGGGGAAGCAAAGGAGGAGAGCGGGACATTGCGTGGAGGATGGAGAAAGTCAAGATTTGAGGCGTCGAGGAGGGGAGTGGAATAAGCGGAACATGTGGTGCAGAATACACCACCGCATTTACGACAGTGCTGGAAAGGGGATGAGATGAGCTGACGAAAACACGAGTACGTGATGAACATACATGTCTGCGCTCCAACACGGAGAAGTGGACGGAACAATAAAAGTTGTCGCACTGGGAGGCCAGTGAATCGGGCTATATAAAGATGAGACATGGATGACAAAGGATGGAAAGAGGGCGGACCTTCCAGAGGTGCTTTGGAAGGAGGACAGCGAGATGCTCGTTTGTGCGCTCTGGGATGGTGACGAGACTGGATGAGGAGGAGCAGGGGGAGCAGGGGGAGCTGTGGCTCAGAGACGGAAGGGGAGAGTATGAAGAAACGGGAGAAACTGTTCTAATGAGTGGGAGTGGGAGGAAAGGGTGCGTTAGACTCACTGGCGGGGGATGCAGGAGGTGCGTGACAAGGGTGGTGGAGGACACGGGGGCGGGAGGTGGAGAGAGCAGACATGGGGGCAGACAGCTCATTTCCTTGCAGCAAACACCAATATTATATCCATACAAGCGGATGGGCTTACCGTGCGAATCGTTGCTGCTTTGATCGAGATCAGATCTCATCCAGATCCAGATCAGCCGTCTTATCACGTTTTCATGCCCAACCTTCCGTAATACAATCCCGCCATTTACATAACCTCCATTCACCATATCTCAACCCACCTGCAAGCCCACAAACAAAGCACCCCTCCTCCACCGATGACGCCCATCCAACCACTCCCACAACACTCCCAATATATACTCTCCATCAAGACAAAAACCTTTTCAATAATCACGTGACTCCATCTGATGTCCCTTTTTTTTTCCAAGCCCCGAGCATTCGGATCCCTCTCTCACGCTCCTAGAAACAGCGCTCAACCCTGTCGCGAACCCTCGCAAGCTATCCTGCAACGTCCTCCTCCAACGCTTCTTTTTCTGCCCATGCCGAGAAGCACCCAACCACTGCCTCCGTGATCCTTTTTTTTCTCTCCGGCGTCGTCTGTGGGTATTTAGCTCGTCTATATAGCAATAAACTGTCTCCATCTTACTTCCTCTCCACTTGGTCACCCCCACAAATTCCACAACGTCCGCTCTCGCGGTGTCATTGTCCTACGTGATTTACACACGTGTCTCTCCATTGAAATATTGCTTCCTCGTCCCTGAATCTTTGAGCCGACGAGGCACTTTTAGCCTTTGGGAAAAGCGGGGTTTTCCAATACGGTTAGGATAACTTCGGATCCTCGGAACGAGATGCAGACCTCGTTAAGGTTATCCCGCGCTTCAATAAAGCCGCCGTGCGTCCTAAATTAGTGTCGTGTGCCTATGAGCTCACCCCTCAGTCCCTTCTCTGCCACCGTATCGCGTGACCCACCTTGTTTTCGCCATTTGGTGTCCTATTCTCCAGTCAATGCCACAAGGTGCACATTTCACACAGGTGACCCCAGGAATTCTTCAATGACTACGTCACGCGAATACCAGGACACGTAAAACCTTTCGGCCTCGAGGCTCAGCATCATCCACTTATATCCCGAGTGCTCGATCGATTGTTTTTAAGGTTCCCGTACCCAATCACGCGCTTACTATAACGAAGTGGCCCCCGTGGCAACTGATTTTCGCTTGCCTATACGACATGAAACGTAAATGCCGCGAACGCACCAAGCAAGCCAAAACAAAAAAAAATTGGTGTCAACGCTCGCGCGTAGCTTTCATACCATCCACATTTTGGCATTATCGGACCGGTGCGATGAGTTCTGGAAGATGGAAAATAAGGGTTGCATCGCAAATGTATCCATCGATATCGATCCGGGTGCATATTTGTAGCGGCTGCAATCACAGTCTCAGGTCAGAATTTCAAAATGGGAGATTGTTGCGGCCGCGTGATCTCAAAATGTATGTACTTCACAACTTTTAATGAAATCAAGAAGGATGTCATTCCAAAAAAATGAAGGCTTAAGACATGTATGATAACTATCAGATTGAAGTTTAACGCCACGACATTGGAAAGTCGGAATCGCCCACACCAGTATTGGGGGTAGAAGTATGTTTGAAAGCAACAGGCTTCTGTGTACGTCACTATACGATTACAGTTCAAAGTAAAGGTTGATTTGATTTGCGAGTGGAATCTAGGGTGGTGTCGAACAAGTCGTACAGTACGACTACGTTGACATCTGACCATTAGGTTTAATAGTATGTTGCCCAATAGAGTTGAGTTTCTTGATGATTTCCCCACTTTCGCCTTACACCTTCATAAAGTAATCTGTCCATACGCTGTTACGTTGCTGTATTGACTTGATCCATGTAGTGAAGATCCGCCGTTCCATAAGGAAGTCAAAATGTCGCACCGAGGGGGACTGCGAAACCGAAAAACGTCAAGGCCTGTAGTGGGCCAACTGAAGCACTGATATATATGCAGTCATCATACCATCAGGCGTCAGGGCCAATATTGAATTTCCATTCTGGTCAGCTACGGAGAAAGTGTTTGGAACAAAGATCCTGATATCAGGATATTTTGAGATCTCACCCAAATCTCGCCAGTACCATTTGACATATCGATGGAACGAGCATGTCCCCAATAGGTTGGTGGTAACACCGAGGGCTGCGGAGCTAAGGGCACTGCTCTGGGGCATCAGATGATCATGGGCGGGCATACTTCTTGGAAGCGCTGGTTTCAAAAATAACAACAGCGATAACTCTATCTGACTTTGTCTGTGCTTCAAGCATAATTTTTCAATCAGCCATAACTCACTTGGCGCAAGCCCGATGTCATCGCTGCAAAGAACTTGGTAACATGCCCATGTTTACCGCGACAATCTCGGCTTACATGCTCAGACCACCACGGGCTGTGGCTATCTAGGACTCTAGGTCGCATGCAAACATACTAACGTCCATATGCGATTACTTGAAAACATGTGGTAGTATAAAGTTTGATTTCACCCCGTACGTCACACAGATCAACCCCAGGCGGTCAAAAACTCCAGGACTTACTCCAAGTCCAATAACGTTCAATCACTCCAAGCAACATTTCGTGACTGATCTCGTCCAACTCAATCATATTATGGCCGCTGCGACCCTCGAGGAGATCTGCGGTATCCAGCTGATATCGCGGCATTGATACCGCGTGATCACCTTTACCGCTGTCCTCATCGAACTGTCCGCTGGCACCGCGGTCGACGTGAGATTCAACACCCACGGCAGCGCCACTCATACCAATAGCGTGCAGGGACCTTTGCTCGTGAATGCATTTACCGAGATGGCCCCGGGAAAACTGGCCTTCATCCCTCTCCCTTGCAGCATCCTGTGCCTGGACGTGTGAGTCTTTGGCCTTCCCCATTCCCTCCCCTACGTCACTTTCCATTTCGAGTGCAGAGGGAGTATCCCTGTCGGCCTTAAGATAACCGCCATGGCGGCAACTTGACACCCTTTTTCTGCAGGTTGTGACCAGCTCTAGCAAAGCATCTGATATACCTTCATCCAACAATCGTCTACTACCCTGTCCTTCTCCATCTTCCCTGTTCCCACGATCGACCTGTGCCGCCGCGGACTGTGAGGTGGAGGAAGCTGGCACTGGGTCGCTGAACAGGTTATGAAGAATAGTGCAAAGATACCAGAAAGTGTCTTTCTTGGCAAGTTTTTTCACACGTTCAGCCCCACCACCTAATCGAGTGTTGACAGTAGTGCCACAGTGCGCTTCACTATCTGAGGTGGGCAACCGCACAGGTACAGGAACCAACAGACGCCTAAGTTCACGTACTGTCTCTAGGGTCACTGAGGCTCGCAAGGTGTGAATGACAACGACTAATCGGGGTATAGCAGCTAAGGTGCGAAGCTGACCATCAATAAAGAGGAACATGGTCTGGAAGAGGGACAGGACATCCACTCGAATGTCGGCTGGCAGGGGTTGAGTTGATGCATGCATATGGAGTGGCGGTTTCAGTCCCGTGAGAGTGTTGGTGGCGTCGGCGATGGGAGGAAGAAAGAGGGCCTTGAGATATGTCTCTGAGAGAGGGCCAAATGCATGAATTAAGCGGCTGAAGATGAGAGTGGTTAATCTCTCAAGTAAAACGGCGACAGGGTCCTGCAGGTCAGCAATGGGAATGGTAGTCTGACAAGTGGAAGGTAGAGGGTCTGATGCAAGTAATGGTAATGCCCTTGATAAGACGTGGTGCAGGATGGCGCCCAACGTTTCCAACATGTCAATGTCGCTCGACAAATTCATGGGCTGACGCACTACGATGCATTCGAGCATTTTGGCAATAGCCTCGATCGCCCGAAGTGCGACAGAGAGGAGGAGGGTCGGTTCAACATCAGATAATGATATCAGGAGTAAGATGTCATTCAGCGCTGAGAACAGGGAATCGGGACCCGGAAGTGTCGCGATGTCCATCCCTGTATTCAATATCCCAACACTACTGAGTGGCCTCAAAGAAACGGTTGTTGAGCGTACATACGGTCGTGGAGTCCTTCCAGGGCAGACGTGAGATCAGTTCGGTTCAAATGTGTCCGCTTCTCCGGGGGTAGGGCCGACGCGGTTGCCGAGACCTTTTTTTTCGCCTTTTTCTTGGTCGTAGAGGAATTCGATTGGTCAAGGACCGTGCTTGGGATAGGTAGCGGAACGGCAGAGGCAGAGCTCGCCAGAGACAGGGTTTCTACGCAAGGGGAACAGGAGAATGGAAAATGGCAAAGGCAGAACCAACTGCGAGACAAATGACATGAACCCACTAATTTTTTCGGCGTCATACTTGGCTTGCAATTCCGCATAATCACGTTCTAGCGATAGCGCATGAGTGCGCCATGAACCATCGGTGGTGGGTGCTGAGGGTGTAGATGGTTGAAACCTGGCGCACAACTCAAGGACATATGCTGTCGAGTAGGAGGGTCATTGGGTCATCGGTGTTATTGAATGGAACACCACAAACTGACAAGGGAAGGATTGGGCGGGAGGCTTGTATTTCAGAGCTGCGAGAGCCTTATTCATGCAAGAAACAGAAGAGCATCTGTGAGTGATATGGAAACAAGTAGAAAAACACAACAGACGATTGCAATGCGTATTCGATCAGCGTCGGAGGTTGTATAAGAAAGTATTGCAGACATGAGAGTAGAAATTGAGTCGTCACACGACGCGTCCGGTCACACATCAGTCTCCGTTTCCATTTCACTGGTCAACGCGTCAACGTTGACTCAAAAAATATTACAGTTTAAAACAGCTATCCAAAGCGACAATGGCAGACAAAACACGGATCAAAGAAACCGAAAGAGGAGGCTATAAATTTACAAGGCGCGTCGCGTGAGGAAAAGTCGTGTTTAGGTCTAACCAAAGAACGGCGAAGTCACTCGGTCGGGTATCTCTACATTCCTAAAACATATTGTCTGGTCAGCCAAGGCCATGCGAGCACATCTATGAAGACATACCATCATTATTATATGGATCGCGCCCGTAGTCAAATAACCTATCTTTGCCTTTGGAACGCATAATAGGCGATTCTTCAAGCAGATGCGGTGGCAGTGATCCCATTGACCGCGACGCCAACGGTGAGTCCATGATGCGTCGAACTTTTTGACCATCTCCCGATTTGGATCTCCTGATTGGTGAGTCGTCCTCAGGAGCCGTTCTGCCTACTGGACTGGTCCAATAGCCAGCTCCACCGCCGCCATGATAGTCGTCCAGAGTGGAGGACAACGTTCCCGGACCGCCAAATACCTTGCTCGACGTACCTCGCCCACCGACCTTAGAAGGAGTTTGGAAGAGTCCATTTGGCCGAGACGACCATACATTTTTCGGAGTTGCAAAGGGCGCGCCAAACCTCATTCCTCTGGAGGGCGTCGAGGTGGGGTCAAACGGTGACTCGTCAGATTGACCATATCCATCAAATGGGCCAGGTGTACTGCTGGTGTAGACTTTGACATTCTGAGAATGATTATAAGGTGTAGATGGGCCATGTCGAGATGAATTAATCCATGTCGATCCAGATGAGAGCGCGTGGTCGTATTCATCACTACGGCCACTCCGAATAGGAGTTCTCGGCATCTTTGAAGGATTCCAACCCATGGGTGAGTCTTGCAAGGATGGCTGGTAAAGCGGAGGATCATGTGAACGGCTTAATTGTGGACCATCATCAGTGGGAACCAAAGTTGGTTGACGAGGGACCACCAATTCGGGAGTCCGAGGTCTGTTTCTCTCCTCGCATGCACGGCAAAACCATGGGTCTTCCTCCCTACCAAGCTCGGCAATGTTCCTTATCCCAATACACTGGAGGTGGTACCAAGTCTGGCAGCCGTCGCACTGGACCAATTCTCGGCCGTCGTCTGTCCCATGACATATGCACACTTCTTCGTCACTTCCTTCATCCTCTGCCTGTTTCTGCCTCTTCTGTTGACGGTAAGACAGGGTTCGAACACTCTTCTTGGATAAAAGGGCTGCACGCGCATCGGCTGGATCACTTGGAAAGAAAGCATTTCTCTTCCTGATATGTGCGTGCACGTCGCCCGGGTTCCCTATAAGCGGAACCATCTTCCCTCGCCCTCGCCTTGATGGCATTGGTCGTTCTGCCTCGTCGTCATATATCACGCCCCACTGGGCAGACGGCAACAACTCGTCATGGTCTGTTTTGACCGTGTCCTCCTCATCTTCGTCATCAGAATCTCGGTCCAGAAATCTCTCAATCCATCGCATCTTCTCTACATCTTCGGCCTTCGCCAAATCTGCTCTTTCTTCCGTCCGCAATCGCCATGGGAATTCTGTATCAGGCCAATTCGGTCTATCCATACGAGCCCCAGTCCCTGTATTCCCAAGAGCCTTCTTTTCCTTAGGTAAAAGCTCATCTCCCTTTTTCTTGCGCCTGCTGCTGGCTTTTTTCTTAGGAGGTGGTGGCTCAGGGGTAGTCGCAGTATGCTGTTCTTCAGCTCCGATGTCCAACAAGACCCGACCACGACCTTCCAATTCAACTGGATAGAGCTTGGCAGCCGAGCCATCAGAGGGTGAATGGTCCCGACGAAACGCTGCCAGACGCTTTCGCTTCTTGAGCTCTTTCTCAGTGAGCGGAGCTTCTTCAGCTTCTTCAAGTGCTGAGACGACGTTCGACGGCCCGGCAGGACCTGGAGCCACTAGTGTTAAAGGTTGTGGTTGACGAACCCACTCCGCAGTGCGCTG
The DNA here is from genome assembly GCA_003316345.1 of Tricholoma terreum. Lineage (NCBI taxonomy): Eukaryota > Fungi > Basidiomycota > Agaricomycetes > Agaricales > Tricholomataceae > Tricholoma > Tricholoma terreum. The sequence continues at coordinate 9,370 of QFEU01022087.1, forward strand.
CATGATGATTTGTTAATGGCTGGTTAATCACGGCTAGTCTACGCACATAACGGCCATAACCACCTGCCATCAGGCTTTCTTCGAAACTCTCTTCGGAAGTCTCTTGGAACAGCTTCAGCCTTCTACCTTTCACAGGGCTCTCCGTGATACCAACAACTGCCGACGGCTCATGGGCACTCTCATCTTCCATAAGTGCTGCGGGGTCCGCTTCAGTTAACGTACGTTTCATGCGCCTGAGGTAATCAGGTCGGCGACTCTCTGTTTCCTGATAGTGAGCCAGCCGGTCTTGCATCATGGTCTGGCGAATGCGTTCCATCTCCCCACCGGAAGCCGGCGCTGATGCTAAATTAGCTGGAGGAAATGGTGGCGGGGTTGGTGGATGGACCGGACTTCCAGAACTGGAGGCCAGGGCGGGAAAGGCCTCATCATCGGCCTGGCTCTGGCATATTTCTGGTGTATGTGATTGAACAGGACGGATGGAAGTCCTGGCTCTGGCGTTCCGATCTGCAATCGACAACTTCGCCATAAAGGGTGAGGATAAGCGAGAGCGCTGTGAGGAGGATGATGAGACAGGAGAAGCGATATGAGGAGCTGGCGCTAGACTCGCTATGGGAGACTCCAACTTTATGCTAGCAAAAATTGGAATTAAATTGATTCGCGGACCCATTCAGAAGGATACCCACGAGGAATTAGCCGCTTTTGGCGTCACTGGTTCGAAACAATGTGGGGGAGAGCTACTGTAACGGATGTTAGTTGAGATATAGTGGAGAGATTTGATGTACTTTTGATGAGGACGGGGAGCGATTCGTACAAAAGGACTAGACGACCCTATAAGTGTCAACTTGCTAACAGGATTGGTGGGGTAGGACTAACCTGGACTCAGGTGTGACTGTTTGGTTAGATATTGACTGGAAGTCGGCCCTGGCGTCTTCCGAGTCACTGTTGCAACTTAGCAAAGAGCGCCATGAGTCGTCAGAGGACGCGTACGATCTATGCATAGCAAGACGTTGTTCAATCGATGCAGGGGCTAACGGTGCATGGGGCATTTGCGGACTGTTGGAATGGGGCTATAAGAGAGAAGGAATGAAGGAAGGGAGGAAGTGCTTACCTGCGTAGGATGGGGGGCTCTGGGGTGTGTGGTAATCCAGGAACATAGTGAGAAAAATTCCCGGGGCTAACAGCGGAGAGACAGTAGGATTGAGGAAACGAGATAATCCACGTTAAAAATATGCTTTGATAAAAGCTGAAGCCTGCCGAACATAAACGGTCTCACCTCTGAGGTGTTGGCAAATGACCATGTTGCATGGAAGTAAAAGGGGACGTCTCAAACATCCGACTCGAGCTATAAAGCTTTCAGGATGCCGAGAGGAATATGAGATGATATAAATTAAACCTTGGATATGATGTGGTTTCGCCCTGATCGCCCCTGTCTATGAGGTCTGCATTATTTAAGACGGACGCAGACTGCACTTGACCAAAACTTTCTAAAGATGGTGGTGGTGGTTGTGAGGCGGTTTGGTTGGGATGAACTTTCACTGCCTGCTGAGCGGCCGAATTGCCCTGGTTTGTGGTCATGAAGTTGAAAGAGGGGAATGTATCGCAGGAGTTGGGTGTGAAGATATGTTTTTAATTGGAAAAACAATCTGAGGAGGTATCGCAATAGAAGTGATTCAAGAGAAAACTCAAAGCCAGAAGCCGCCAGAAGATGCTCAAGTTGACAAGTGAAATTGGCCAAGTTCGACTTATGTAACCAACATCATGCCTATACGAGCTCTGGAGTTCTACTGCGGCATCGGTACGCCCTTGCGCTGCAGAATCACTGAAGGCCCTTATCGATGACACAGGCGGACTCCATCGTGCATTTTCCCGCTGCGGGGTAGAAGGATCCATCGTCCAGGCATTTGACTGGGATCCAACTGCATGTCAGGTTTACGCTGCCAATCATTCCCCAGCCATTGTCGAAAAGGTTCTCTAGTCCTATCAGTTGTCTTCTTTCATATCTTCATAATCCGCCCTGCAGGTGGATATATCATCATTAACTGCTGCCACCTTGGCCTCTTTCCGTGCAGATTTATGGCTTCTTTCTCCAGCGTGTCAGCCGTATACAGTGTTGAATTCGAACGCCAAAGGTGAATCCGATCCCAGGGCCGCGTCCTTTCTTCACCTCATCCAGGATGTTTTACCCGAACTGGCTACCGAGTCGGCACATCCGTCACGTCTACTTGTCGAAAATGTCGCGGGGTTTGAGGTGCTTTGGTCCTCATTTCTTTTCTATGGTTCCTGAAATTCTGATGTTTCTCCTGGCTTCATGCGCTTTCGAATGGAGGCTTCAAATACTCGGCAGATCCTGTTGTCGACCCTCCGATCTCTCGGATACACAACTCTGGAGCTTCTCCTAACTCCACTGCAATACGGTATCCCTAATTCGCGGCTGCGATACTACCTACTCGCCAAGTTACACCCAATGGCTTTTTCTCGTGTAACGGAAAGAACTTCTGATAAGGTCTGGCGATGTATACCCGGTCACCCAGTCTGGGTGGATCATAGATTACATCAAGCGAGCCCAGAAGAAGCGCATGCCATTATCTCCGCCTCTGATGACTCTGTTCGGCCTGTCAAAGAGTACTTGGACTATGAGCATGGTGCATCATGCTCGTATCCGATTCCAGATCAAGTTCTACGCAAGTATGGTAGACTCTTCGACATCGTTCTTCCCTCCTCCAGGCGAACATGCTGTTTTACTCGAGGTTGGCCACCCTGAACTGTTTGTAACGTAAGTCCACAACGTTTTGGACAGGTTACACAAAGCTCGTAGAACGTACCGGATCAGTTTTACAGACGAATGAAACGCTAGATGCAAGTGTTGACTTCTTCACCATCTTTTGTTTCCTGATGAATGGCCGAATCCCAGACAACCGAAACCTTCAACCAATTTTTACAAGCCCCAAATGACCCGCAATCCGTCGAGATCCTACGCCCTCTTGGCCTGCATGACCCGCAATCCGTCGAGATCCTACGCCCTCTTGGCCTGCGATATTTTTCACCGACCGAATTACTGCGAATCTTTGACTTCATCCCGCGTCATTCAAATTCAAATTTTCACTGGACAGAGGGTATATCGACTAAGACAAAATATCGCTTAATAGGGAATAGTGTGAATGTCACTGTGGTGAAGGAGTTGTTGCAATACTTGTTTGATGAGTAGGATTAAGTGTGGTCAATTTACGGGTACATGTAAATTGATCAGTAAATTCGGCACATTTCAATCTCCAACTGAACCCTGGGTGGGACATGCATGACGCCACGCAGCACACGCCTGCACGTGACAGTGTGTGACACAGACAGATGCCTCGGAACTGGTGCACCTCGTCTTTCCTGTGATGCCTACTGGTTGTACTTGTACTCAGGCATCCAAGAAATATTTATTTATGTAGTGATACTGGCAATAAGACTGTTCAGTACTTGTGCAGTACAACAGGTGGATATATGCAACTGCAGGGAGCAGTATCATACATTTAGTAGATATACAGAAATCACTTGTAATATATTATCTCGAGCACATTCCGCTACACCGCTCGCGGGCACGAAAGCGCGGTGGCAGCGCCCGGCAAATTATCGGTATTGGGTCGGATAAGTACCTTGACAACAAGGAAGTCTTCGGTTACCTGGGAGGCTGGCTAATAAAGTATCATAAGATACTTTTGCCGATTACTAGAAGGGTAGATATCGTACCACGACGACAGTACTTTTACAGGCGATCACAGTACGCTTTCTTCAGGAACAAGATTGTCAGCATGATTGGCAGGAGGACATTTCTTATTGGAGGAGGTTGCACCGCGTTCATCAAGGTCAGTGGAATTCATTTACATCTCAGTGTGAAATGCCAATAATGAGCTAGCCGCGAGGCACAAGGGCGACGGAGGACGTGCGTGAAGTCATATCGTGCAGTTCTCGTGCAATATGTACTCATACTTCAGCGATATTAGATGGGACTTGAAGCAGCTACGAAGGCCCTCCTCGACGCCGGTAGGGAGCAGACCCGTATTCCAATATTCACTTCTGGTTCACGATATCAGGTATAACATACGATGCCATCCAAATTGCGTACGCAGGATACTGTTATGGAGATTCCACCAGCGGCCAGGTATGTTCATAACTAGTCTCCTCTTACAATCCCTCAACTTTTACCGCAGCGCGCACTTTACAACCTTGGTTTAACTTCCATCCCCATCATCAATGTGAACAACAACTGCTCAACAGGTTCCGCTGCTGTGTACCAAGCGAACAATGCCGTGAAATACGGTCAGGTCGAGTGTGCACTGGCTCTGGGATTTGAGCGCATGCAACCCGGAAGCCTTGGGACCAACTTTCCCGATCGTGTTCCACCGACGATGATATTCCATCACAAAAGTGAAGAGATAGAATTAGATGGACTCGGAGAAAATCATGGCCCCGGTGCTCCACGAATGTTCAGCAATTGTGCACAAGAGTATTTCGTCAAACATGGTGGCGGAATAGAACATCTCGCGAAGATCGGTGCGCTGGCTTTGCGCAATATTTATCGACTTGATCCTGACCTTGCTCGCCAGCGTCCAAGAATCACAAGCACTCTGTGAACAATCCCTATTCTCAATTCCGCAATGGCTGGAGTGTTGACCAGGTCATGAACGCGCCAAAGATTACAAACCAGCTCACCAAGTTCATGTGCAGCCCAACATCCGTGAGTGACGATCACCAGGACTAACCACTGCCTCTCTCACTTTGAATACCTGTACCTTAGGATGGAGCTGCATGCTGCATCGTTGCCTCGGAGGACTTTGTCCACAAGCATGGCCTCCAGAACCAAGCTATTGAGATAGTTGCTCAGGCCCTGGCTACGGATGATATAGTCGCATTTGAAGGTCGTAGTGCGATGGACGTCGTAGGTTATACTATGACGAAGATTTGTGCCGACAAGGTGTTCAAGGATGCTGGATTTGCGGAAGGCCAAGGACGGGACCAAGTTGGAGTTGTCGAGCTGCATGATTGCTTCGCTGCCAATGAGGTTTGGTTTATTGTTGCTTTGGATGAGCGTTTTTTTTTCATGCTTAGCGCCAGTTGATCACTTATCCGGCTTTGGGACTTTGCGGCGTCGATGAGGCGCACCAACTTGTCGATCGTGGAGACAATACGGTATGTCGCCTTTTCGCTTCTGCTGTGTTGTTCCTGGCTCAATAATTTAGTACGGCGGCAAATACGTCGTGAACCCAAGTGGTGGACTTGAGGCCAAAGGTCATCCTCTTGGAGCTACTGGCGTTGGGATGCATTTCTACATAATGAGTGAGTGAATCGCGTTCGTAGAACCTCTCTAGAATTGAAAAAAGGAAAAAAAATCCTCCAGTGCAATTGCGAAACTGTGAGTGATCCTCACACTATCACCAGGCAGACAATAATCATATTTCGCCATGTCACAGGGGCAGGGCCCATGCAAGCACCTGGTCTTTTCGACTATCCTGATAAACGGGGGAAGTACGGTTTAGTTCATAATCTTGGCCTTGGTGGTGCTGTTGTCGTGTCTTTGCTCCGTCGGCCAGAATTCTACAGACCGGGGGGAGAGGATGGAAGGGCCAGGTAATTTTACTAGATGACATTGATGAGTGAAACCTGATCGGGGCGTTTCAGGCTGGGATATAACCATGCTCATGAGTGTCGACCGATAACGATGGAGGATGTTAACAAGGTCAAGTCAAAGAAGGCGTCACCGTACGTCTTACAATTCGCAAGGCTTTGATGATGCGATTCTATAACCTTGATTCGATATCGGGAACATATTACGCCGGCATCTCATCAGGCGCTGTCAAATACTTACGATTTGTAAAGAAAGCAAATATATAAGTTAGTTAACTTGGTATCAATCTACAACACAAGCTCAACATTACTATAGTTATTCAGGTAAGTTACAGTGTCCCGGCCTCATTTACGCGCCTTGGTGTTTCTACCTGGCGGTCCTGTTCTAGAATTCTCAAATCGCCGTCGAATATCTGCATATCCTGTCCGGTCAACACGGTGTAGGTAATAGGTCCCGCCGTTGTTGCCCCATGAGACACTGCCCGGATAATACGGGCGCTCAGTGACGTCAAAAATGGCGCTGATGTCGTCGACCTGCGGATCATAAGTGAAGGAACGGGAGGGCACACGCCAAACTCACGTTACGTTCGGTGACACGAGCATTTAATGACGATACAAAAGGCTTGAGTGATATTACAATTGCTCCTTCTTTTAGATCAAGGAACTTGGGCCGCAGTGCCTCGTTCACTAAAGGCATCCATGTCCATCAATACAGCCTGCAAAGGACAAGGAGGTCTACTCACAGCTTTCCTCAAACACCTTGTTGTCGACCAGTACAACATCCGCCTTTGGAATCAGCTCATCCACTCTTCGACTCTCAAGCATATTGCCTTCCTCCAACTCCACGTTCCCAAAGCGCACTCCCCACATCCTGCACCGCACTTTCATATGTTCCAGCATCTGCCTTGCCACGTTTGCCGGCTCTGGCAATAGTTCGATGCCATAACTCGTGCACCCTGTTTGCAAACTCGCCTGCACCACGACATTACCGACGCCACTGCCTAGATCCAAGAACAACGAGTTCTCGTTCAACTTGGAGATCTGTATCATCTCATACACGAGCGAGGGCATCAATTCTCCATAGACTGTGCTGGAAAATGCCTCGTAGCGCTTCAGCTTTGGGACATTTGGACCCACGCTCCTCTGGTAATTCTCCTCGATGATACGCAGAAGGACTTTCTTGGGAATGCCTTTTTGTGTCCATGAGGCGACGGTCTGCTTCAGGGCGTTGGCGGGCCTAGGTGAAAACAAATCGTCGGGTGTTGGGGGATACTTGAATGAACGTAGGAGGTGGTTGACCTGTCCAATGGCCCTGAGGAAAAGGGGGCCATTCTGTGTATGGATAGCACGCTGTACTGCTCGAAGAAGGGGCATTCTTGTTGGGATTTCGTCCGGTGAAGATGATAGCGAGGTTAGGGACGATGAAGACGAGTCTGAAAGGGAGCTCAGAGAGGAAGTGGAAGCGGAGGAAGAAGGGCGGGAGGGTGTGGGAGATGGCGAGGCTGGTGGAGAGGGTGCCTCGGAAAGGATTTCGTTTGGAATGGAGCCAAACAAGGCTTGTTGCTCTGGTGTGAGGTAGTCTGGTAGAACTGTGAGAAAGGATGAATGGGTGGTTCTGAAAGAGTGACCTCACATTCTACGATAGTATATAGTGATTTTTCAAGATCCATGATGGGATTATAATGGTCCTTGTCTTTGGGGGCGAGAATAATAAATCTGTAAGATTGGATTGTGAGCAGGAGGCGACAAAGACAGGGACATGGGGAGCAAGACGGAAAGAAGACGGATGATGAGCGGAAGGGGAGTGGGAGGTTTGGCGGGGGGAGGTGAAGACACTGGAAAGTGTCCGGGGTAAGTCCCCTTGTGCTGGTGGCTCTGACACGGAGAGCATGACATACCTTTCGGAGGAATAAGTATTAGGGTATTCTAGTTCGACACAAGGGTAAGCTGTCGGATGAGGTCTGAACGAGTGGTCGGCCTGAGTCTCGGGATTTGAAAAGTCTGGGGGTAGAGTTAGAGAGGGATGAGGAGGATGAGAAGGACTGACAATGTTTATAGGACCTGAGAAGTTTCTTGACCACGGCTTCGGAGCTCAAGTGTGAACGTGGGGCGAGTCTGCCGTCTTCGTCTGTGACCCATTTGCGGTGCGTGAGAGGGGCGTCGTCATCGTACGCGTGGAAGGCAGAGGTGGAACGCGACCTGCTTGAGCGGAAGATAGGGTCGGGAGATGGCTGCAGAGTTTGGTGCCTACTTGGTGTGCGAGAAGGAATGTTGAGTGAGGACTTGGAAGCGCGTTTCCGGGGTTTGTCTTGGGATGAGGGGGAATGGCGCAGTCGTTTTACCTCGCGGTGGAGTAGATTGAGGGGTTGTGGAGAGGAGGATTTGCGCTTTTTCAGGGCTGGAGGACTGGAGGATGGGGAGGATGAATGCTGTGAGAGGCGAGAGTGAAAGGCGGTGCGAGTGGACTGAGTGATACGCGTCGTTACTCTGACATTGGACGCGACGGACGAGGAGGAGTGTTTTGAGGGAGAAAAGAAGGCCATGTCAGAGGCAGACGAACGGGGCGCAGGCGACGACAGCATTGCGAGAAAGACAGGAGCAAGTGGCTGTGCAGCGGTGCTCTACCATGTACCATCCCTACCACCCGCCTTTTCAGCCCTTCTTCTCCCCTCTCCCCCACCCCATCCCACCCCCTGCAAACCATTTCCCCATGTCTCCAGCGCTTTTCTCTCGTCCCTCCATCATGCCCATTCCGACCCAGGGACACCCCCACAGGAACAGACGGCAGCTGAGCATCGGTGGTCCTCCAAAAGCAGTGTTGGGTGGTCCCGCTCGTAAGCTAAGCCCGTTGCCAGTCGCACAGGCCACTCCGCCTTCCCTTCCCCCCCCAAAGGCGAAGAAACTCAACGTCA
>QFEU01022092.1:0-16100 GCA_003316345.1 Tricholoma terreum
GAGAAGAAAGAGAAAGAGAAAGAGAAAGAAGCAATGATAGTGGCAGACAATCCTTCGCTGACAATAGTCAGCAAAGAAATTAAAGCCACATCACACATGACAAGGCCCGAAACTCCAATACTTCAATGGAGATTGGCAGCTTCGAGTCCACAACTCGAATATCAGTCGACAAATACGTCGACAAATAGGAATCGAGATCTAGGACCCACGAAAACTGCCACGTCATCAACAACGACGATGATAATAGAATGTGAACTGAACACGGACCAGGCTATACCGATGGGGCAATACGCCGCATCACAGGCAAGAGGCATAGACCTGGCGCGGAGAAAAATAAAAGAAGAGAAAGAGCGGGAAACGTCGATGGGGGAAACTAAGAGTGAGAGATTGGAAAGGTTGTTGGGATACGTGGAAGATGAGGTCCTAGAGGACATCATCAAACCATTACTACGGAGGTTAGAAGCCTTAGGCCCAGCGCTAGGCTTTACACCTGGAACATGGGGCAGATTCCTTACATACTTATTAGTACCGGAGGTTTACGGCGGCGATGGACCCGTAATAGAAAATTTGAGGAATAGCGAACCTCCTGAAGGCCATTCCAGATGGGAATGGACAGCGTTCATAAACGCCATAAGGCGGGATGCAGTTGCAACAGCAAGAGACACAACAGAAAGAAAAATAAAGGAGGAAGCGAGAACGTATCCCCAAGAGTCGACACCAGATACACCAGATACACTGAGGAGGGTAGAACATAACCTGCTACAACCACAGCAGCCAGGCGAAACAAGTTCAGTCGTGGAACGACGACTGAAGGCCAGACAGTGGGCAAGGAACCCACCAGCTGCGAGATCGGCAGGCACGACCTCGAACGGAACATCAACACCGAGGGACGAATTAAATGTCCGATCAGAAAGAGTGGTTCACCAAAGGCGTCAAAATGAGGACCTTAGGGTTTACAGAGAATCCCTGGTATTGGACCAGGTGATAGTTTTCGACAGAGAAGGACGAGCCCAGGATATCAGACCTGGGCAATCACTACAAAGAAATGAATCTCAGTTGGCTAGTGGTAGGGGCCAACACCAAACTAGGAGGTTTGAATAGGGTAGCAGGAGGAGTACCAGATGGCAGAGATGACAGAGACGATGGAGGATCCTCATACAGTGGAGACAAGGAGGACGGTGGGGGTAGTAGGCCACCCACTGATGAAGAGGAAGAAGTAGAGGGCTCCCAACCTCTACAAGAAGATCAAACGAGATCAAGGATGAGGGACACTCCTCATTTGAGAAACTATAATGTTCCTTATCAGCAGTCACATACCACCGAATTGGATGCATACAAGGATAGAGGAGCCCCATGGGTAACGAAGTACCTTCAGGCTACTCATAACAAATACCATCGAATAATCGACGAGTATGTGGGCCAAAAGTCGAAACGGGTGGTGGATTAAAACCACCCAAGATTCCAGAACCCAAAAGTTATAGCGGCCAGGAGGACGCAGATACATTTGAAAGATGGCTAATAAGCCTTCTAAGGTGGTTCTGAGTAAACAAATATTGCGGAACGGAAACAGATAAGGACCGCGTAATTGGCCCAGCGTTGTTTCTCAACGGCCACACACTGACGTGGTATGACAATAATGTGGATGGGGTAAACCACATGAAGGACACATGGTCCTTCAAACTGGTAGTGACCAGCCTATACGACAGGTTTGTCCACCACATAGTGATAGAAACCGCAGCGGAAAAATTCTGGAACACCAAATACGTTCAGAAGGAAGGGGTCATGGAATTCTACCATAGACTGACAAGATATGCAGGTCGGATGGTTAGACCACCCGACAGGTACACCTTCAAGTCTCAAATGATAAGGAGACTACCGAAAAACATATTCCAGTACCTACTAAACAAAGAGGTGACCGCGGAATACTCCACGGTCAAAACGATTCTGCACCACGCAAGAAGGGCAGAAGAAAATGTCCGACAGACGGACAAATGGAATGGCGAACAACTAGCCATGAAAGGGGAAGGACAAAACTTCCGACAAAGTAAAGAGAAACAGACAGTAACCCAACAGGATAACCGAAACAAAGGAACAATGTCGACAGGGTCGACGAACAGAAGAAAGGATGATCAGGAGGAAGTACTTCTGACAAAAGGAAAAGAACCAGAAAGGAAGACAGGTCAACCGAAGATAGATAAGGATACATGTTACGGATGTGGCCAGAAAGGCCACAGAGTGAAAGATCCAAACTGCCCAACGAATAAGGGCAAAAGACAGCGGTGCAGATGTACGCTGCAAGAGAAATTGTAGACGAAGACCAGGAAAAGGAACAGTATCTGATCGAGGACGACCAGAGTGATAGTCAAGAAATGGAGAACCATTATTATGGATCCCAATACACATCTGGAGGCGAAGAAGTCGAAATAGACGACTTCGAAGAGAAAGACGAAGGATCATCGGAAAGAATGCATTCCATGAGAGTGATCGACATCGAAACAGTAGCGGCAATGGAGTTCCAAGAGGAAGATCTACCTATACTCATTGAGGACGACGAAGAGGAAATGGAACAGAAGAGGACAACTGAACGAGAAACGTTCATGTCACTGGCAGTGAACGAAGGAGATCCATTGTCATGTAATAAGAAGGTCGAAGAGCGCAGACCTACAAAAATGAGAAAATCCAGCAAACTGCTGGATAGACTGGTAAGGAAGAAGGAGGAAGCGCAGACTTTCCTCGCAATGGTGAAAGTCAATGGCCAAAAGGCGGTCACATTATTTGACTCCGGATGCACGACAGACACAATATCCCCGGAATTAGTGAGAATAGCAGACCTGAAGGTCTACAAACTCAAGGAACAAGTGCCACGACAATTGGGCACTAAAGGTAGTCAATCGAAGATTAACTACAGCACGAAGGCGTGTATCAAATACGGACCCATAGAAGCGAGTCAGTATTTAGACATAGTAAACATCGATAGATATGATGTAACACTAGGCACAGTGTTCATGAGAAAGCACGGAATTGTGCTTGATTTTGGGAGGAACCAAATAATGAAAGGAGATAAAGTCCTCCCAACGTTGCACGAGGGTGCAGATCTACATCTACAGGCGCGCAGACAGGCAATGGGAAGCAAAGCCCCAATAATCCAAGAGCCAGGACAGCTTGAGAAAAGGAAATTACAAATCAATAAGGAAATCCCTCATTGACTAAATAGCAGTATGAAAACCACAGAGGGAACAGATACATTACAACCAGGGAGACAAAACCCTGGAGAGACTCGGAAACGGACGAAGAGAATGTCCATAACAATGACAGAGGAAGACAATGTTGATGGACATCGTCCGGAAAACGGATTACCATCATACTTTCCAGTATTGATGGAGGAAGGAGCAAACATCAATATAGATGACATAGAAAGGATGGCGGAAGACGCACCCGTCTTTGACAGACCATCCAAAAACTATGGTCGAATACGAGACCAATTACAGGATATGGACGAAATCGTCCAGGAATTTTCAAGGGCACCAAGCCAGAGACGATATACGCGAGAGGCAAGAGCCTCCACGAGATACAGGCCAAGAGGCAAGATGGATACCAATGTACTAGCAGAAGTACTAATGGCAGCGGCAGAAGTACAGCCTATCCGAATGGAACCAAAAGGACCATTAACGGAAGACGATATTCCTCAATTACGCGAGGAATGGATGAAGTCCTGTGAAGACATCATGAAAGGGGCACCCAAGAGGTTACCACCACTGCGAGAAGTGAATCATCGGATCCCTTTGGTGGATGAGGAAAAGAAGTACAAGTACCATTCACCATGATGTCCAGACTCCTTGAAGCCCAAACTAATAGAAAAAATCGCACATTATACACGTGCGGGATGGTGGGAGCCAATCCAAGCAGACCAGGCAGCTCCGATGCTTTGCGTTCATAAAAAGAACATGAGACTACGCACAGTAGTCGATGGAAGACAGCGTAACGAGAACACGGTAAAGGACGTAACACCTCTACCTGATCAAGACTTAATTCGTCTTGACATGGCGCAAGCAAAGATACACTCGAAGATAGATCTGTCAGATGTGTACGAACAGATACACATCATACCGAGCGACGTACATAAGATGGCATTCGCTATGATATATGGCACATTTGCGAGCCATGTGATGCAACAAGGGGATTGCAACGCCCCGTCGACGTTTCAACACTCGATGAACACGATATTTCGTGATTACATAGGAATAATCCTACATGCATATCTGGATGACTTATTCATCTATAGTAATACAGTCGAGGAGCACCAAAGGCACCTCGACATGGTATTTGCTCGCCTACACGAGCATAAGTTCTATCTACGCACAGAGAAATGCAAACTATTCACGGACAGTATAGACTGTCTGGGACATAGAATAGACGATAAGGGCCTCTATGCAGATGCAGATAAAATGGCTAAGATACGCGGATGGAATACACCACATAACTTCCACGACGTACAGAGATTTCTGGGTCTCGTACAATATTTGGCTCATTTCCTACCAGATATTACAGCATATACTGGCCCATTGGCCGGAATGACAACAAATGGAACACCATTTTGTTGGAGGCCATTACCCGAGAAATGTTTCCAGATGATAAAAAACATTTGCTGCCGGACGCCAATACTATGTCCGATAGACCACCGAATAGATGAGCCAATATGGATCATCTGTGACATGTCGGTGTACGGGGCAGGAGCAATGTATGGTCAAGGACCGACATGGCAGATATGTCGACCAGCCGGTCTAATGTCCAAGAAATTTACAAACACGCAAAGGAGTTATCGCGTGTTTGAACTCGAAACATTAGCAATTCTGGAAGCCCTCCTGAAGTGGGAGGACAAATTGCTAGGATATCATCCATGTGGTGACAGACCACAAAGCACTGGAATTCTTTAAGACGCAGACACGTCTATTGAGCAGACAGACAAGGTGGATGGAATACCTCGCGAGATTCGACTTTGACATAAGATACATCAAGGGAGAAATGAATAAAGTAGCGGTGTGGAAGGGTAGGATGACTCACCCGTCAACCTACCTCTTCCGAGGCATTTCATTCAACAAGTGTCCCACAGTTTGGTTCCTTCACACTTCCACTCAATTCTAAATCATCTCCTTTTTCCCTTGTATTTCTTATTATTAATTCTTTTCCTTGTCTCCACAGTCCTCTCACAGATCGTCCACGGCACTTCAAGTCCTTCAAAATCCATTCGATGCTCTCGTTTGCGATTTCTGATATCTTTTCCCACGGCTTGTTCATTTTCTCTCGACGCATTTGACCTCACCCCAAAGGAGTCGCACTGGGACTGGACGCTTTTCTTTATTTCTTTCATGTTTTCTATCTAGTTCTTAATTTCCTTCAAGACCCGACTTCTCAATGCACATCCCCTCCCACAGCTAGTCACACCCAACTCGACAAACCGACCTGTCAGACGAGTAGGGTCGAGGGGACGCGTTTGCTGGTGCTCCATGCTCGTCGGGGGCCCGAGTGGTGTTTCGTCAATAGAGCACCCTGATGTTAGTTCCCTCCCCGAGCAATTCCTGATGGCTAACGTTCCGAGAGGCGGACTTGATGACACCGGACCGACAATCATTCACCGACCGATGTCATTAATATGTCTACTTTTGTTCGCATTCTTCGATCTTCTCTTTTTGGACTCGAAATTACTTTATAATTCTTCCCCAATGGTTTGATTGGCACAAGAGGACGTGCACAATCACATGTATGTACGATGATCACTTGCAGTTTGTATAAAGGTGTCTCCCCACCTTTCGAATAAAGAACCTTCTGCTTTTTCCCATAATCTCAAACTTGATTAAGGTCCAAGAGGAACTTAGGTCGTTAAGGGAATGCATTCCAGAAAGGGACGCAATAGCAGCCCAATTGGCTGAAGGTCAAAAGGAAGAAAGGAGGGAAACACCGGAGGAACCGGTGGAAGAGGACCCTATGGTTTTCAAATCAAGAGCAAGAGGAGAAGACCTCCACATGACTATGTCCCAGGACAACAAGTTCGGGGAGGAGATACGAAGGGGGTACAGTGCGGACCCCTTCTTCACAAAAGTGATGACGATGATTGAAGAAAGTACAACCTTCAGGTTGCACAATGAACTGATATGGACTCAGAATAGAGGGGGAGAGGATGTAGTATGCATCCCCTCCATGAGATCAGCGGATAAAATGCTAAAAATGAGAATAATCGATCAAGCACACCAAGTAGTGGGCCACTTCGGAACACAAAAAACAGCGGATTATGTCCGACGTTGGTATTGGTGGCCGAGTATATACTCGGAAGTGGAAAAGTTCTGCAAATCTTGCGAGATATGCGCAAGGACAAAGGGCAAATATCAGATGCCCGCAGGAAAACTACATCTGTTACCCATAGCAAGCAGGCCATGGGAATCGGTGGGGATGGACTTCATAGGACCGTTCCCCAAGGTAGGAGAATACAACTACCTATGGGTAGTTATATGCAGAATGTCATCCATGGTACATTTGATACCAGTGAACACGAAGACAACAGCAACACAGCTGTCGTCAATATACATGCGTGAAGTGGTGAGACTCCACGGACTACCAGCGTCAATAGTGTCTGATAGAGACACTAAATTCACGTCGAAATGGTGGCGAGAACTCCACAAAATCATGGGCACGAAATTGCTCATGTCAACCTCGTTCCACCCACAAACGGATGGAGCAACAGAACGGGCCAATCAGTCGATTGGCCAGATATTTTGAGATATGGTGAACCCAGACCAATTGGACTGGGTAGAGAAGTGCACATTGGTCAAATTTGTGATCAATTCGAGCATAGGGATTGCTGTGGGATTGGCACCATTCAAGATAAATTACGGGTATATGCCCATAATGATGAGGGAGATGAAGAATACGGAACATACACCGCCAGGGGTGCAAACGTTTGCACAAAATGCACTAAGGAACATGGCCTTAGCGCATGATGCATTAATCGAAAACCGGACCTTCCAGAAACACTACGCCGACAAGAGACGGCATGAAGAACCAAAGATAAAAGTAAATGACCTCATTTACTTATCAATGAAGAATTTGGCAATGCCCAAGGGCAGAGCGAGTAAGCTGATACCGAAGTACATTGGACCATACAAAGTGACGAAGGCAATGCCTTCGATGTCGAACTACGAACTGGAATTACCAGCAGAACTTGCCAAGAGGCGAGTACACCCAAGATTCCATGTGAACTGCCTGAGACCATATTGATTAAATGACGATACGCTATTCCCAGGCAGGGAAAAGGTGGAACCATATGATTTTGGAGCTCCCGGAGACGCGGAGTGGTACATCGACGAAATCGTCGGCCATCGGTGAAAAGGAAGGAACATAGAATTCCTAGTGAAATGGAATCTCGGAGACTCCACATGGGAGCCGATAGGGAATTGCAATGAACTCACTGCGCTAGATGGGTATTTGACGCTGATGGACGTCAAAGATTGGCAGGAACTGCCGAAGAAAGCAACAAAGATGCCGCAGGCAAACATGCGCAGAGAGACGCATAGATAACACACGTGAATCTGAACAGGCAAGCAATCAGGGACACGGCAGTAACCGAACCGAGGAGGAGATGGGCAGCGGAGTCCGAAAAACAACTTCAACATTTTTTTCATTACACCACCACCAATGCGTCGACAAAACAAAGCAGCAACAAGATGAACAGGCAGCCCCCGAATACAGGGGAAGGGGACAACCCTCCAGGTCGTCCAACAGATAGGAAAAGGGACAAACCCAGAGGTTCGTCCAGAAGGGAGGAACAATCCTCTATGCGCGTCGACGAGACGAGGAAGGGAGGATCGGGATGGACGTGGAGCAGTGGGCTTCACATAGTATACCACCCAAGAGGGTGTACAACGTGCATGGAGTACGGCTGCCACATCATGGAGGCCGAGTTCACAAAAGATGACGAATATGTCGTTGCCTCAGAGCAGAGGCAAGGGGAGGCAGATTATTGGAGGCGAAAGGCCACCAAATACATCGATGATCTGGAGGAGGCCGAGGGAAGCCTGAGGAGAATGGGAGCTCGCATAGATGAGCTTGAGAGAGAAATTGAGTGTTCTCACGATTATGAGGACGGAAGGGGAGGGAAATGGGCACGTTATGAATCGCCCTATGAAGGAGGCTCGGGCATAAGCTCGCCAGCGACAAATATGCCGGTAAGAAGCCAGCAACCATCAAGGGTCAAGAAGGATAGCTACGCCCAGGCAGTGCAGACACCAGCCCTGAGGAATGTCCAAGAGGACGTCTATATGGAAGATGGGGAAATCTGGAGATTTCCACCATTACCCAACCCAGGAGTACTGCAGATGGTACAGGCTGGCCCTTTGGCACTACCAAGAGGGGCGAATTGGCGGCCTGCACCGGCCGCACGACCAGTGGTTAGTGGTACGACGGGATTCAGGGGGAATATGCCCCTGAGACGCCCACCCATGATCCTCTGAAGCATGGAGGAACTGAATCAACACCTGGAAGCAGCGAATGTTCCAGGGAACAACCTGGCATTGGCACGGATGCGTGCCTATGTACGAGAAGCACAGGACTTGCCAAAGGAGGCACGGTCACCAGTGCAGAACAAGGCACTGATAAAGTGGAAGATACCCAAATGGGTACCTCAAGAGTCGAGACCCGCTGCAAGAGGTGTTGGGCCCAACACACCAGCAGGGATAAATACTCCCCGCCTGTCAGACCCACCCGAGGAGTGGGCACGATGGATATGGAGGTAACCCAGGGAGGCAGACATGTGCCCAGGGATGGGATATCCTTGTCCTCGATTAGGGGTCTTCTGCTGGTAACGGGGCATGCACCCTGAGGAAATTGGGTACTATGCGCTCAAAACACATTCATGATCAGGGCGGCTGAATTAATGGCTACCCCAGGGAGATATCGGGGGTTGGTTGAGGCGATGCACCTCAACATTGCGGCACAACAGAGGGTGACGGTTGCACAACCGTTGGATAACGTCACAATAGGGGATGTGGCCCAATTGTTTGCAGCAGATGGAATAACCATCCCCCAAATCATGGACGGATACGAGTAGGGGAGGGCCACCCTCCAGAGCATGGCTCACGGCGCAGATGCGTCGCGAAGGACGGAGGCCATGACCGCGCTGATGGCGGTCCAACAACATACCAGCCAGGAGGCTCAGGACAGGCCCAGTCCAATAGAACCAAGGTGGTGGTATCCACCCTCCCCAACAGCAGAAGGGACAACCGTAACGGCCCCAATGCAATCCCAGATGACGACGCCAATCGTCGTCGAACCAGTGAGGACACCACAGACAATACAGTCAGTGGTAGAACCAACAGCGTCGAGTCAGACAATGCTGCCGGTTGGAGCAGTCTCGTCCAGAGTGGACGATTAGACTGGGGCGCAAGTCTATTACATGCGTCCCAAGAAGAAGAAGAAGAAGAGAAAGCCAAGACCGAAACATGAGTACGGTGACTACACCAACTCGGTCTTGTCTTCGGAGAACGAGGTGGCGAATATGTCACAGAACCAGAATGTGGAGAGAATGGTACCAACGGATGAGGGAAAGATGGAGTGACGAGGAGTGACCTCGTCCCAAAAAAAAAAAAAAAAAAAAAAAACCTTTATTAGAACCACTTGAATGTCGAAATTGTTTGATGGGCCGCATTATCGATATGGCACGGCAGTTAAATCGCCAGTGGGCGTGGGCCTCGGAGAAGACCAGCGTCGGTGAATAAGCGCCGGTAAGGGTCTGTTATCGAGTATATAGGGGGGAGACTGAGTCCTGTGGTATGTACGCTTACACGCACATGTACATACCTACACGGGCTCGTGTATATAAGCTATTTGCGACTCGCACGACGGTCATTAAGGAAACGGCGAGGTATGCCGGTCACATTCATTATGGACACAAGTAGCCGTAAAACACTCGTTAGTAAGGACTTAAGTATTGTAGAATTAGCGCATGGGAGATGCACTAAGAGGAGGAGAATGTAAGAGGGCACTGCCAGTAAGGCAGTGTGCAGTTGTTTGTAATGGGGGTTGCCGGACACATATAGCCGAGCTCGGCTATATGGGAAACCCAAGTCTTATCATTACCTCGAACTCACGGAAATATACAACTATTCGTATTCTTTCGTGTGAGGTCATAACAACACCTACCACCCATCCTACATTGCTCCACCCATTTGATTTTTCTATTATTAAAGTAAGGCCAGTCTCAGCTCGGACTGTCCTAAAATTGTCCAGGTACTGGTCCGAGATTAGTCCGAGTAATTGTTCGGACTTCACTAGGACGAGCTTGGACTGGAAATCTCAATTTGGCAGAAATCTCAGCCAGAAAAAGTCCGAGCAAAGTCCAAGTGAGTCTGAGCAAAGTCTGAGTGTCCAAGCGGAGTCCGCTCAGATTAGGGGGGGGAGAGTAAAGACCTCATGGTTTGGCTGGCCACACTCAACATATTTTACAAGTCAATACAAACAATTAGGCCGAGGATTTTCAAGCAATTATACAACCTGATGGACATAATCTATCCAGGCTAACTCAGAATATTAGGAAAGTCAATGAGGATGACCAGGCCCAGCACCATCAAACAAATATACCACTTGAGGTGCATGGTTTGGCCGGCCACACTGAAAATATGTCACAAGTCGATACAGACAACTAGGCCGAGGATCTTCAAGCAATTGAGTCCTTTACACTCCCCCACATATTCCGGCTGGAATATAAGAGTCTGGGGGGATTCCCCGGAATCTGGTAGACTTTTTTATATATGGTATTTTCACTGTAGCAGTTAATTCCGGATAATATTTTGTTGAATTTTATTGCTGGATTTCCTGGAATCTACCCAAACTCAAACAATGCCGGAATAACCAAAGTACTGGGATTCCGGGAGACACAAACACTGGACTTGACTGACATAAGCAGCTAAAATGTAATGGCCCATTCGAGAGTCGAACGGTCGACTAATTACTTGTTGCACTGCCGTTGCAACTGCACCACTAACTACTGCACCACGGAAACACATAGGACTACGGTAGGTCTTTACTCTACATACCATGGTTGGTGGCTGTGTATTACAAAGCACACAGCTGCTGCCAGCAACACTCAATACCAACCACCATGCTTGTCAACGCCACCTCCCTCGACCCTCTGCCGCCATCACCACTTTGTCAACACCCACGGCCACTGCTCCCATGCCCTCCCTTCCTCATTACTACCACTGCCACCGCCTTTTGCAAACCCAACCCTGCCGCTGTCATGCATGCCACCACGCCAAACAACAATGCGAATGAGCCACAGTAGACGGAAAACGGAGCCCAAACAATGTCTATCGTTGTTTGGGCCCAATGTAAGTTTTTTTTCTTTCGTTTGTTTTTCTTTTACTAACTATTATTTTCTTTTCATACTGTAACGACGCCCGAGACAACACCACGGCCCAACCACTCGCACCCAGGCCCACGAGCCACTGCTTGTGGGGTGGCTCGTGGGTGGGACGACTGGGGATGGCAGGGCAAGAACGAGAGAAGACGGCGAGGAAAGGTGATGACGACCGACCACAACAGTTGCCAGAACAGCAGCACCCCCAACCGCCACCACGAGCCACTGCTCATGGGGTAGAAATGGGGAGCAGCAGGGATGGGGACAACGAGGACGAGGGGCACGAGGGGCAGGGCCATGAACACGACCCGGCACCGCGAGCCACCTGCTTGCAGGGAGGATGGGGGGGTGTGAAGGCCAGAACAGGGATGAGGATAGGGACGGGAACGATGGATGGGACAGGGGGGTGACGACAACCACAGACGGGAAGGGAGACAGAACGCCCACGGCCACTCCATCACCACCACAACCAGCTGAATGCTAACCTAGCACCCGCCCCCCCGCTGCGAGCCACTGCTCGCAGGATGGATCATGGGTGCTCACGGCCACGTCATCACACGCCACAGTGCGACGATGGTTGGGGGAGGGCAAGGGAGGGCAGAGGCAGGTGAGGCGAGGGCGAACGACAGCCCAGCACGAACGAACACCAGCCCCAGCCCCTGCACCACGCCCATGAGCCTCTGCTTGCAGGGTGGATCGTGGGTGCTAACGGCCACGTCATGACGACAGGGAGGGGAGGGAGGGGAGGGAGGGACGAAGAAACAACAGCCCAGCACCCACCCCCAGCCCTGCGAGCCACTGCTCACAGGGTGGATCATGGGTGCTACCAGCCATGTCACGATGACAGGCAGGGAAAGGGAGGGAAGGGAAGGGAAGGGAAGGGACACACAAACGCACGATGGCCCAGCACCCACCCCCAGCCCTGCGAGCCACTGCTCGCAGGGTGGATCGTGGATGCTAACGGCCACGTCACCACACCATGGTGTGACGACGTGGAGGGGAGGGGACAGGACGGGAGGGAGGGGGGGATGCACGAACGAACGACAACCCAGCACCCCAGCCCAGCCCTGCGAGCCACTGCTCGCAGGGTGGGGACAGGGACGAGGACAGGGAGTGGGAGGGGGGACGGGGAACGATGCACAGGGGCACAGGTGCCCTGGATATCAGACCAGCATGACACGCCCCTCACGTTTGCAAGGGGCTGTTTTTCTATTTTTATTTTTGTATCTTTATATTTATATTTTTAAATCAGTATTACACCCCCTCCCCATGAGGTGAGGGGATAATTTGTATTGTGTCAGTCTACCTCCCATAGGCTTAATTAAATAACCTGCTAATATTAAAATTAACTGGAATACTCTTGGTAAGACTTGGTTTGGATTGAACTGACTTATTTAAAAAAAGTCCTTGTAGACTATGATAAGAATACTAGTGGTGGTAGTGATAGTGGTAGTGGCAGTGATAGTAAAATCGTAATTACATGCCAACCAAATACACCAATTTCAGTGTCAATCAGATGTACCAACCAGCATTTATGTATGGCCAGATCCAACCAGATGCATCAAATCACCTCCAATGCATAGCCACATTTAACCAAATACACCAAATATACACCAAACCAGTTCAAATTCTGTAGAAATGATATATTGTGCTTGAAATCCACCAGAATCCACCCGGAATCCACCCGGACTTTCCAGAATCTGGGGACTCCGACCGGAATATGTGGGGGACTGTAAAACACTGAAGCAATTATACAATCTGATAGACATGGTTTAGTCAGGCTAACTCAAACTGTTGGGAAAGTTGATGCAGATGACTAGGCCAGGCACCATGAAACAAATATGGCACTCAATGTGCATGGTTCGGCCAGCCACATTCAAAATATTTAACAAGTTGCTACAGACAACTAGACTGAGGATCTTCAAGCAATTATACAACCTGATGGACATAATTTATCCAGGCTAACTCAGAATATTAGGAAAGTCAATGAGGATGACCAGGCCCAGCACCATCAAACAAATATACCACTTGAGGTGCATGGTTTGGCCGGCCACACTGAAAATATGTCACAAGTCGATACAGACAACTAGGCTGAGGATCTTTAAGCAATTATACAATCTGATGGACATGATTTAGCCAGGCTAACTCAAAATATTGGGAAGGTTGATGCAGATGACTAGGCCAGGCACCATGAAACAAATATGGCACTCGATGTGCACGGTTCAGCTGGCCACATTCAAAATATTTGACAAGTTGATATAGACAACTAGGCTAAGGATCTTCAAGCAATTATACAACCTGATGGAGATGGTTTATCCAGGCTAACTCAGAATATTGGGAAAGTCAATGCCAATAAGTAGGCTGAGCACCATAAAACAAATATACAACTCAATGAACACAGTTGGGCTGGGCACATTCAAAATATATGACAAGTCGATACAGGCAACTAGGCCGAGGACCCATTGGCTGATTTTTTCAGGACCCATTTCTGGCCAACATGCTTGCAGCCCCTTTCTGGCTAGGTTGTTGCACCACTGTGGCTAAGGTCTGGCAACTTCTATGGCTAAAAGTTAGTGAACATATCACAACTAATTGTTGGAACTGCAGTAGCAACTAAGTAATTGTACAGCCACATTGGCGAAATCCATTGCCTGCCAATGTGTTTGCAACCCCTTTCCAGCTGGCTTGTTGCACAGCCACTGCAGCTGAGGTCTGGCAACTTGCATGGCTAAGAGTTAGTGACAATATTACAACCCATTGTTTAAACCACAGTAGCAGCTAAGTAATTATACAGCCACACTGGCCAATGTTTTCAGAACCCATTTCCGGTCATGGTGTTTGGAACCCCTTTATGGCTGGTTTGTTGCACAGCCACTGCAGCTGAGGTCTGGGAACTTGTATGGCTAAGAGTGAGTAAGCATATCACAACCAATTGTTTAAATCACAGTAGCAGCTATGTGATTGCACAGCCACATCGGCCGATGTTTTCAGAACCCATTTCCAGTCATGGTGTTTGCAACCCATTTCTGGCTGGCTTGTTGCACAGCCACTGTGGCTGAGGTCTGGCAATTTCTATGGCTAATAGTTAATGAACTTACTATAACCGATTGTTAAAACTGCAGTAGCAACTAAGTAATTGCACAGCCACATCGGCCGATGTTTTCAAAACCCATTTCCAGTCATGGTGTTTGCAACCCCTTTCTGGCTGGCTTGTTGCACACCCACTATGGCTGAGGTCTGGCAACTTCTATGGCTAAGAGTTAATGAAATTACTATAACTGATTGTTACAACTGCACACCTCTGGCAAGGGGGGATTTGAGAAGTGAAAATATTGATATCATATTGATCTGATATTGTCAGTTTCATAATTGCATTTTATTGTGTACCAAATCTATTGTCTTCTTTAGATTATTCTAATGAATTTGGTTGCGAGGCAAATCCCAGCAACATTTTTCAGATATTCCTCTCAAATATATTCATCGGAATGGAATCCGATTGGCTGGTATAGGTCACGTGACTGCTATGAACAGTAATTATATTCAAAAAATGTTCCTGGGATTTGCCTTGCGACCAAATTCATTAGAATAATCTAAATAAGACAATAGATTTGGTTTACAATAAAATGTGGGTATGAAACTGACAATACAAGATCAATATGATATCAATATTTTTGCCTCTCAAATCCCTCCTTGCCAGAGGTGGCAGTAGCAACTAAGTAATTGCACAGCCACATCAGCCAATGTTTTCAGAACCCATTTCCAGTCATGGTGTTTGCAACCCCTTTCTGGCCAGTTTGGTGCACAGCCACTGTGGCTGAGGTCTGGCAACTTGTATGGCTAAGAGTTAGTGAACATATCACAACTGATTGTTTAAACTGCAGTAGCAGCTAAGTGATTGCACAGCCACATTAGCCGATGTTTTCAGAACCCATTTCCAGCTGAGCCATGTGGAACACATTTCTGCATGAGTCTTTGTCCAGCCACAGTAGCCCATGTTTTAACAATTCATTTCTGGCCAGGGTGTTTGGAACCCCTTTACAGATGTGTTATTGCACAGCCGTTAGTGAATATATTACAACCAATTGTTCAAACTCTATTAGCCACTGAATATTTGTACACCCATATCACCCAGTGTGTTCAGAACTCCTTTGTGGCTGAGGGGTTTAGAATCCCTTCCTGGCGTAGTGGTTGCAAAATCCCTTGGCAAAGGTTTTGAAAACCTATTTTCTAATGAGGGTTTCCACAGCTGCAGTGGACATTTGGCAACACTACTTACTTTATTCCACCATTTTCAATGAGGTTCCAACTCTCCACTGCAGCTAGTGTTTTGCAAGTCTACATTCATTTCAGCCATGTCTTTCAAAACCCACTTGTAGCTATAGTTATTGATATGATGATCATAGCAATACATGATATTTCTTTTAACTATTGCCCCATAGCTATAATTTACTAATGCAAGAATAGCTCTCTGTCTCATACACCATATTTATACTATCTGGGAGTTTCAATGAATGTGCAGCATTGTATCTTCACTAGTCCAGAGTTGTGCTTTTTGTGCTTCTGACACAAATTACATGTTTCTTCTGAGCAATGTATCCAATCCAAGACCCCCTACTTTTCTTCTATTTACCAGGTTATTATATGCTACATGCATGCAGGATAGCTTAGTCCCAACTTGAATATATATCTCAATATA
>QFEU01022094.1:0-34542 GCA_003316345.1 Tricholoma terreum
TTGGAGAGCATCCCAGACGTCATCTTCCTTCACCGGTTTCAGAACTTAGACGATACGCCTGCACACCAAAATTATGAACAATAGCGTTGTGAGTCGATGTCGGTTCATGCCTGGTGACCACAAGACGAGGGTTTGTAGCAGCGAGGGCGAAAAATACCCTGATGGGTAGGATAGCGGCATCTTGGACCTTCAAGATTCCAAGCTCGTAGGGGTCCGTGGCTATAAACGCTGCTGGCTCTGGGTTATCGGTATAGCTGGAGTCATTCGTGATCTGGTAAAGGATGAGGCCGAAGTTATCGATGCCCAATTTCGTGCAAGAGCGCAAAAAAAAGTTGATATCGTCGATTGAACCTAGATTATTGTCACACAAAATTCCAGCCCCTCGAATCATTAAGAGTAAAAGACAGTGCTTGTCCATAGATTCGCAGTCGTAAATTTCGATAAAATGATTGACGATTGCATCGGGGAAGTCATGCTGTAATGCCTGCAGTGCCTGGACCGACTCGGAAGAGATGACGCGATTCTGAATCATGTCGACATGTTCTCGGAACGGATGCCCGAACACAAGGGCCGCAGCGTCAAAGAATCTACCTCGTTTTGCAGCATATCCACGATCATCTAGAACGCTGACACTTCATCGCGTGCAAGGGTAAGCAACAGGAGAGCAGCAAACTCGCCACGGTTGCCTCCAGTGTGTATTAGAAATTCCTCCAGGGTAGATTTGAACAATTTAGGCGCATCAAAGAATGGCATCAACATAAAACAGTAGGCAGCTTCAGATAGAAGTGGCTCAGAAGTAGATATGGTCTCCATGCCCTCAGAGGTGGAGTTGATCTCAATGCAAACTTTCATGTGTTGTTTCACCTGCTTCCTCTCTGCAACTTGGACA
Source organism: Tricholoma terreum (assembly GCA_003316345.1). NCBI lineage: Eukaryota > Fungi > Basidiomycota > Agaricomycetes > Agaricales > Tricholomataceae > Tricholoma > Tricholoma terreum. Next base: position 890 of record QFEU01022094.1, read on the forward strand.
TCTGGGTTTTGGGCCAAAAAGGTTAAGGTCAGATAAGGACTTAAAATATGCATAATATATGCAACTCTTACAGATGGTCTGGAAATGCAATTTAGTCGAATTGAATTGGATAGGAAATCGTTGAAGGCAAGCAAGCACTTGATCGAGGGTGAGCTCCGAGTCCAAGGTATACGGGTCAGGGTTGCAGCGGCAAACAAGACGATGTCTTCTCGGACCATCGGCGCGCCAGCATCACAACGAGGCCCAAGGTATCCACATTGGTATGATGACGGTAAAAGACAATCAACTTCGTAACACGTACAAGGGACGACTTTCTCAAGTCACAATTTTTGAGAGATATTTGCTTTGCTAAAGTGTCAAAACCGAGGTCTGTGAACAGCAGAATCACGGTTAAATGGGTATAAGTCCTGCGTAAGAACCCTCATGCCTGGCCGGCGGGAATTGAGATATCTTTCCAGCATTGGAGAGAAAAAGAGAGAACAGCGGGAGGCGTTGCAAACCAGCTAGCACTTGTCGCAGCCCCTTGAAATTTGACCATGCCCCTCCTTGATCCCATTCTCGATCAATCAAAGCATGGGCGTCATCGAAAGCCAGAATTACCAGAGAAATTCTCTCCGCTGGTTCACGGGCGGTGAGCGCAGATGGTTGGCGTCTCATGGCACGCAATGCAGTGATGAGTTTGTTGCACGAGCGGAGGGGGGCATAACAGTGCTCTTTGGGGTCCACTGGCGGCGAGGGTGACCTAGGGTTCTGCCAGAGATATTCAGCCACAACTACATCGAGGTTAGGGGAGCCATACCATCGCGGCCTTAACTGCAATTCGAACCACATTGTCATAAAACTCCCTTCTAAAAGCATTATGGTTTGACCCACCGTCATAAGCCTTCTGAATTCCTCAGCCACTTCGGAAATACCCAGATCCAGGGGGAAGAGAGGACCATTCAAGATGCGTTCCGTGTGCAGAAACCGAGCGTAGAGGAAACCGTAAGCTGATTCTGCTTGTGTGTAGCTTGTGGTCAAATATCTACATAGGAGGATACCCTGCAAACATACAAGAGCATGCGCATGCGCAATCAGTCAGTACGATGGTAACCTATCTGCACGTGCCAGCTGCGTGGTTCAAGTCTTTAGACGTCTTGCTTCTGTACTACATAGTACTAGCATTCGGGTGACGCCTCCGAACGAAGTCCAGGATACCGGATGGCCAAAGGAAAATCAAAAAACAAGGTACCGTATCAAGCTTCTCTCGATGGTCAGATTGAGGTGATCCCTTCTTTGTCCATAGCCTCGTAAACCACCAACCGAGAAATTCCTTGTGGTTGTGGATCCTTGGCGTTACCGTAACTTCTTTGAGGATATCGGGGCTTGGTTTGAGATCATGCTTCAGGAGGAATTTCCTGGGACGCGCGTTGAGATGATCTATGCGCAAGTGGGGAAGGTAAGTCCACATCGCACGGAGATCTGTTTATACCTCGACCCAGTAATAGCACCAAAATGTTATTGTTCAACTACCGGGACGCGTTGATATACGTCCACTTCTGGGTGCCCATCGCCATGCCACCATCCTGAAACCTCCCTACAACATGAATACCGACAGCGTGTCCTACATCTTTGAGTACAATTTCGAGAGCGAGGGACAACCTAGAGGTTCGTATTCATTCCTTTGCCGGCACCTCGAAACCCCAGTTCACGCCACTATCTATCGCTTTAGACTGGGCCACGGTGTCGCCCTCATACGAGACAATTGATTCAAGCTTTCCCATTCGGTCTCCATATCCAATCCCCTCTACAGTTTCACAAAGTCGTAGGAACAGTAAGCCAGGATATGCTAAGCAGCTCCCTAAAGATCTATGGGAAGAAAATGACGTCGCCCCGACCACGTCGCCTCAACGGACTGATGATATCACCAGCTCGTCAATTCCTTCTTTCGCATCCTCCCCGCAGCACCTCAAAGAAATCGAAAAGTCCCACAGCCACGATGCAGCATCATCAAGCACCACTGTAGGAATCTATTATCACACTATTTACATCTCACCTGACTCTACATCTTGTAGGTACGTATCTGTTGATGGACTGTATACATTGCTAACTCATGCTGTCTCAGTTCACATCCGATCTCCCTCCTAGCCACTACCCACCTCATAGCACATATTCCGAGGTCACGCGATCGGGTTTAGTCGAGCATTCTGCCTCTGGGAAGGGTATGCAAGACCTTCTCGCTAAGGCTAAGAAGCATGACCCTTATGAACAAGGTTAGCTCTTTGTGCGGTGCTGCGAATGTGTTTTTATTGTCCCACAAGCCGACGAAGCTGAACGTCTTTTGCGTGCCGATCGTCCGTCCCCCCAAAAAGCGTCGGTCAAGCGGGAGCATGGCAAGTCGAATTGTATTATTATAGGTTTCAAGACAATTACACTCAACTCATAACTTCGATAGATCCTGCAGAGGCCTTCCTTCGCTCCATTTTTCCTGTCAAAGAGGATGCCATCTTTCCGGGTATGGGCCGTGCTTTCTCTAGCCATACAGAAATTCTAACACCATAAGTACAGCGGACAATTACGAACCTTCTTCTGAATTATTGGCCACCTTCGCCACTCTACCTGCTCATCTTCTCAGCGCGCCATCATCCAACCCAAGTCCTGCTTCAAGCGTAGTTGTTAAACATGAAGCTGATGGTGGTATGCTACTCCTTTTTTTCAGTGTAAATGGTCAATGATCGCTTGTCAAGCTGATGGCTACCGTCTTTCCGACGAACTATTGGCCACATTTGCGACGCTGCCAGCGCAGTTTCATAATCAAGGGGGGAGCAATCAGAAAGCAAAGTTATTTAAGCAAGAAGAATCGAGTAAGCACGTCTGTTAAACAGGTAAAGCTGCTGGCGTGAATGCGTTCCCCAGCCCATCCACGAATCAAAGCAGACCCCTCCGATAACGGTTATTTCCACCTTCGCCCTGTTCTTTGCAGAATTACTGATCTATAATACGCAAGATCACTCTCAGCTCTGGTCAGATACTTCATCAAGAGCCAGGTCTGTCACTCTCGGCGCAGATGTGAAGACTATGCGGCCGGTGGTTCGAGTCAAAGATGAGCCGCAAGATGACAATAACCCGCTCTCTTCCAACTCGGCTGTGACATCGCGCGACCCGAGAAAAAGACCACAAGGTTCTGTTTCCTAAATCTCCTTCTGATGTTGTGCTAAGCGAAGGTGCTGTTGATCCCCTTTCATTAGCTCCGGTGTCTGGTGAGACCATCCCAACTTCTTGTTTGTTCTTCTGATGTCTCGTGTATGACCTCTAGGACCTGCCAAGAAGATTAAGCTAGAGGGGAATTGAAGAGCTGATACGTTCTCGTTGTCGTACATTCGTAAATACTGATTTGAACGATGAAGGGGTTTCCAGGAACTGCCTAACGGACAACGTTCTTGTGGCATCTATGCTTTTCTTGTTAGACTTTGTAATTGGACCAGATCCGTAGGACTGGTGCTGGAGATGAGAAGCAATGATACCTGTATCATCTTTTTCGTAAGTTTTACCCATGATCAATGATGCGGAATTTATTCATCGTAGTTTTCGATTTAGGATGCCTCGTTCAATCTAAGTACGGTAACGCTGTGATTGAAAGATCTTTACAGTCTAGCACCAATTCCAAGAAGTACTTCAGTCTTAGAAGGAGGATCCCAACTATCTTCGTTGGAGCCCCGGACCTATTACAGAACAAGGTTCATGAATAATACCTGGTTACCCTCAACATCGTAAAGGGTGAGCTCGAAAGATCCGTCCTATTCCCCGAGTGGGGCCCGTGTGCTCGGTCGAGCCAGTCTCAACTTCAACACTTTGACTCTGTTCTCAGAATCGTATGTCACTTTGCCCCACGCGCAGGTGAACCGGCAAATACTGAACTATCAGCGGTAGCTGAATCTCCATTCACGATCGTACTGAGTATACTTCGAGCCATTACTCCTTGAATGTCGGAATCGAACATCTGGGAATCATGCACTCTGCAAGGAGTGTCGTTTTATGTTCTTGATCGACCCGATCGCTGTCAATGGGGATCTAGACCTTGTGGCGTACAGGGCAATATAACGGGTCTTTCGTGGTTATTGGTGAGCTTCGAGAAGGTATGAACCAAGAATGCCGATGGTCGGAACCGCGCAGGAACTTCACTGGCTAGACAAAACTCCATACCTTGTCCAGGTGTTTCTTCCTCCCCACCCTGCATCGATGAGAGCTGACAGTATATAATGACAATACCTTGTTTCTATTGCGGCGAATGAGTGGATCACGGACGCACACAATGCATTGCAAAAGGAGTTCTGACGGCGACGGTCCCGAGGAATTTGCTTTGTTCCACATACCTGGTTTGGTCTCTTTGGTTCCCCCCGAATTGCCGGGCATGCCCAACCAGCGTGTGCTACTAGGTTCTGGGCACACTCGCGTGCCCCATTTGATATGCACTGATTAGCATCCGTGTCGTTACCTACCTTGGTGCGGATTTTCTAAATAGAACAGGCCGAATTGGACTTGGATCTACCTCTCGATTCTTGCTTCTTGTCTACACATGGCATCACCAGGAGCGCTGGGCAAGGACTTGCTGTCTCTGACTACCCTGAATATCCTACATGTGACTTCTTCAAATCTAATTGACATTGATGAAGCATGCTAATAGAAGTAGAATTCTCGTTACTCTTCGCAGGAAACGTGGAGGTAGACGAATGAGGAATGAATGCAGTGTACCGATGTTTTGCGCAGTAGATTAATGAACGCGTCGTGATCATGTGGCATTGTTCTCTTTTCTCTTTCTCTCATCAACGCACGTAGAATCAATCTCGCTCCCCTCTTCGCTCGTTCTCTTCACGTCAAAATTGCTACGTTCTCTCTAGTCTTTCTTTTCACCCACCCACCCACAACCTGGGACCTCTGCCCATCAGCTCCTCGAGACTCCTGGAAGTTAAATTGGTCCAAAGTAGGGTAATGACTCGATACAAGTCAAAATCTAAGTGTTTGGACTAATGAGCAGAGGTATGACCATGGGATATCCGTAGTCATTCTCTCAGCTCACCCCCGGCCGATGAGTTGGAATCCGAGAAGACAGTTTTCCAGATGCAATGATTCCGTTTCGCGGATTCCATCTTAGTCGCTTCGCTCCCATAACTATTAGTATGTCACTTAGATTAGATTTGTATCGGCTCATACTCCAGCATGTCGCAAGCAATATAGTATTTCGACTGATAGCAAAAGTACATAACACGTGATTTCTTGCGCTGTGCGACTCGGAGTCGTGACAACCACTAGTGACTACCACTATTACTACTACTATTCCACGACGCCCGCGACCGTCGAGTCGCGGTCGCGTCCACGCGCAGAACGCGAACCGCCGCGTTTACAACTCACATATAACCACGCTGCTGCATGCGCAAACCCGATATCAAGTTCCGGCGTCAAGCTTTCAACGCAATTCACGGAAGGCAATATTGTACTGTAGATAGAAGCTGGAGAAGCACCATCGTGAGTTGGCTAAACGTGGTCCCAAGCCCCGTTTTGGGACACTTTCTGATCGAACTTGCTCGACCGTTGACCCTTTAATGCCTCACCAGGCTTGGACTAGCCCTGGATGCCACACACGTCCTTCAGACTTATCGTCGATCCGCAAACCCCTCTGTGCCAAGCCAACTATCATCAATCACGAATAGTATTGTAATACCGTTACCAACTTGCTGTCCGGCGGTACCGAGAGTAGGAGTCCGACTGCATATTTCCTTACGTGGTTTTGTCAAGTACAGGTTTCAGCAGAAGGCAACGGCGACCAAGCGGGATTGGATCGGTCAATACGATAGAAGTTGGCATTCAACGTGGAAGTTCGCGCGCATCGGGTTTCCCAAAGGTTCGGATCGATAAGGTGATAGATCGGACGGCCTCGACTTCTATGGTGAGTCTGGACTCTGTATATCCTTTTCGAATTTCCACATGTTCATTCCATCCACCAGCGCTGAGGATTGGCCCTGGGTAGCAGCAGCCTTGACTTTGCGCGACGAACGGACTAGAAAGTCACGCAGTACCCCTGACACCCGGAGCAATATGGGTTCCGTGGGTTCGGACGCGCGTCACTGAAATGATAGTTATTGGCAAAAAACAAAAACAAAAAAAACACGAAGCGTACAAGTGTGAATGGTACGGTCGCTGGATTTGCATGCTTCTCGCCGCCTATCTCACGGTGCTCGTTAGGTTGGTGAGTATTATATTACTTTACTGGTACGCCGCTGCGACATATATAAGGTATAGGTCTATTCGACGACTCAGCAGCATTCAAACAACACACCATCGAGCCTCTTCACACCTTCACTGTCTGATCAACCTCCGACATGCGTGCCTACTACTACGACAACCTCCCAGGCGACCAGCGCTTGCCTCACGATTATGTTTTTTCCCGACCTGTCCCAGACAAAACTCTGGAGGCTCTTGGAGTCAAATACTGGTCAATTCCTGTGGATAACTACAAGACCAGACTCGATGCGATAGCGAAAGAGAAGGGCTATAAGTACCGCGATATCATGAAGGTATCGAAAGAGGGCCTTGGAGAAGTAAACTTTTTTTATAGAGAATGCAACGCAAATGTCCATTGATTCCGTTCGAACAGATTTATGAGAAGAGGATCAAGGAATTTTTCCAAGAGTATGCTGCGTAATATTTTACTTAACATTGAAGCCTCATTTATGATCCCAGGCATATGCACGAGGAAGAAGAAATTCGATATATCTTGTCAGGAAGCGGATTCGTCGACGTCAGAGGTACGTCACGCGATTGTTTTGGGAATGTGCCGCACTCATTCCCGCCCACAGAGGCGCCCACAGACGCCTGGATCCGCATTGCCGTGGCCCCAGGTGATCTTCTCGTCTACCCAGCTGGTATCTACCACCGCTTCACTCTTGACGAGGGAGACAACATGACGGCGTTACGGCTTTCTCAGGTATGTAGAGAAGGATAAGTTCCTGCGGCTCTAACCGATCTCACGCAATTTGGGAACAGAATGTGCCAAATTGGACGGCACATAACAGAGGCACGGAGACCGACAGCAACCCCCTCCGCACCCAGTACCTGCAATCTGTTCAGATTGCGGTTGGTGCTTGATGGGGCTTCGCCAACTAAGTAATATATCTCGAGTGGCACTATAGCTTGTGTATTAGAACACCAGCCAGAATTATATGTTCATATTCTATAAGTCCTTGAATACACAATAAGAAGTAGTGGTAATGTATGCGCTTCACTTCGCCTGTCTGAATCTACGGCAGTTGAAAAAATTACTAATGATGATAGTCGATCTCTCCATACGTCGACTGGAAGCGTGTCGCCGGGTGAGACACATCCAATGCCTTCTCAGCACTGGCTCGAAAATGGACTCGTTGGTCACTCCAAGGTGGCATCTCGTCCACACCGATGGGTGGATCTCGATCCCGGGGGTTGGGGATTTTCAGTGGTGATATATCTGCATATGGGACACCAACGGTGCGCCGTTGCTCGGGTGACATGGATGACAAGGGATCGGCTGCATGCGTTGGGTAGAACGTTGGGGCGGGCGGTGCAGGACGCGCAGGGAGCCGCCGTGATGTAACGGGCAACGAGGAAGTGGTGCTGGTTGAGACTGCTGAATTAGGCACTTCCAACAACGGCTCCATCTGGCGGATGGGCAGAGTCTTCTTCCGTCGCTGGACAGCTATCCTAGATTTCAGCGACGGCTTCTCATCCTCTCTGTCCATGATATAGGAGTACGTGGATTTAATGGACCCTGAGCGTTCAATCGGTGATATTGGGCTAGGAGAACGGGATATTGTATCTGGTTTTAACCGTTTGGCCCGCTCTTTGAGCATCAGGCCAATGGCTCGAGTGTTTGTCCGCGTTACCACGCTCCGGTCATCCGAAGCTGTTGATTTATATTGATCTGGAATTGGAGGGACGGGAGGTATGGAAAAACGTCCAGTCAGTGCTGGCACTTGGGAGTGCGTAGATTCTGGGGTTTCGGTCGTAGCGGATGATGTTGCAGATACATGACTAGTGCCAACAACGCCCTCACTGGGGGAAGGATTGAATGAGGGCTCCAACACCTCCATCATGGGAAGAGGTTTGAATTCAGGTATGACAAGTCGGGATAGTGTAACTTTAGTTGGGCTGTGGGGATTTGGAAAGCCCGGAGGTGTGAAGCGTTCATCAGCAGGTCCGCGTTTAGAACGATCTTTCTCTTCACTTCTAACAAGTCGGGATGGTGTAACTTTAGTTGGGCTATGGGGATTTGGAAAGCTCGGAGATGTAGAGCGTTCATCAGCAGGTCCGCGTTTAGAACGATCTTTCTCTTCACTTCTGTATGGGGGGTCGTAAGGTGCATGCGGAGGCTCGTAAATAGCATGATGTCGAGCGGTGTAGTCCGATTCTTCTTTTCGTTTCCGGTCGTCGAGCAACGGCGACGACGTTTGGAACCTATCACGGCCCACGGAAAGATTCGACGTGAGCTTGTCGTTTGTGCGAAGCTCAAGTGTATTTTGACGGCGAGGATGCGCTTTACGCCGTCGAAGATACCATCGTCGAAAGATGATGATGCCAATAAGGAATATCACCACTACTCCGACCACTACGCTGACAATCACGACAGTATTGGGTGTGCTCGCCATCAGTTAGGGGCTTCGGAAAAGAGGGAAACAGTTTTTCAGCCATACGATCTACATAAAAGCGCAGCAGTGACCCGCAGGTGACAGACCATCGCCTTGACACAGCCTTGCAACTGTATTGTTTCATTCTGCAGCCCAAACATCCCGATAGATCCGATGAGGCAGAGGGGATGCTGTGCCGTGCGGCAAATCCACCGCTAGCATGACATTTTATACCGGCAGATCTGTATGAGAAAAAAACAGTTGTCAGGAAGTTCGGCCAAGAACTGATACCGTGCACAATACAATTCCAACCTTTGCATTACAGATAAACTTGGGGAACGATTGTCTGACTAGCACTGCCACTAGCGCTCCCCCTTATCGCGCGGTGTACCTGAGGGGCTCCGCCATTGACCATCTGGACTTATCGGGCTGCAATCAATACCATCTTCAAGTATGAAGCTTATACGAAGATTTTGGGCACTAAATCCAAGCTCAGTCAGATCTCCTTCGAGTTATCCATGACTTTTCAGTGTTTTACTCCATCGTAGCAAAAATGGAAAACAGACAGACAATTAAAATTTGCAAAACGCTAGACTAGTGTTACACAGCTATAAAGTGTTCCAAGGTATCCATCAGACAAACACTCAACTCGCTGGCAAGTCCATCAGGTCACTTTGCAGAAACCCAAAAGACAAGCCAAACGTCCTCGAGACTCTGCTCACGCAAAGCCATGTTCTCAGTAGAACGAGTGAGTGTGAAGGTCATCGAGTGGATATAAAGGATGCGGCATTTGTAAAAATGCGAGACTCGGTCAGTTTCTATAAAATAGATCCTGATGAGTATGTTCTAAGGAAATCATAATTGGAGGGCCAGAGCTTTATATAATCTGTAGGTGGTCCGTGCGTTGGTACACGTGAGTTCGGCTTTGTTGCCGGGCAGCAGTACTGGCATGGTTCATGGATGCACCGACGCCGGTGTCGGGCGTTGTTCTTTCAAGGCCATACTGGGTCTCGGGGTTATATCCAGCATAATCGTGGCGTGATGCCAGCATATGCATTTTCCCCTGGACTAAGGGGCCTGCTGGTACGGGCATACTGTACCCAGGGGTCCACGGTCCTCCATATCCCAACAGCCAATGTCTATCACTTTGGCGATGCCAACAGTGCGCGTCCTGTCTTCCAAAATCTACAGTGGACAATAAAAGACGGGGAGTCATGGGCGGTCGTGGGTTCAGGGTCTGGCGAGAAAACAGCGCTTTTTCAGGTTAGTGAATGGTAAACGCCGTTGTATATGCCAAAAAAATTGAAGCGCGTTTTATCTCGCTAGGTGCTCCTTGGGCATCTCCGAATATCCCCAGCACCTCCCCCACCCGATGGCCTCTTCCCATTCCTATCCAAGCCCTCCTTTAACTTGTCTCGGGATCCCTTCGACTGCCTTTCCTTCGTTTCATTTGGCAACCGCCGTCGTGCAGCTGGAGGCGCGTTTTATGACTACACAGCACGATACGGTGCTGTCCGTGAAGAAGACAGGATCACCCTTCGTCAAAGCATGTTCCCGGAGACTCGACCACAAGAATTCAACACCGGGCCTCCAAAGGAAATTGTACCACTTTCACAGAAGGACCAAGAGTTTTTTGAGTTTCTGGTTGATACACTAGAGCTTGGTGAATTGTTAGACTTGCCGCTGGTTGCGTTAAGCAACGGTCAGACTCGTAGGGCGCGTATCATTAAAGCTATTATATCGAAGCCGGAGTTGTTACTTTTAGACGAGCCACTAAGTAAGTCTTTGCCCACCAAAGCTGAGAATCCAAGTTGAAAGAAAATCCATTTCATCCAGCTGGCCTAGACGTGCAAAGTCGACCTACACTTTTAGAAGTTCTCTACTCTCTTCACACCGCGAGAAATCCGCGTGTAATTATTGGCCTACGAACGCAGGACCCCATCCCGGACTGGATAACCCACGTCGCATTCGTGAGGGATGGAACAGTCATAACGGGACCGAAGGAAGAATTGTCTACCACAAGAATTACCAGTGTGGGCGGAGCAAAGGCGTCGACTAGTAAACCTTCCGCCACCCCCACACCCCAAGGCAAACTTTTGGTAGAGATGAAAAACGTGAACGTGAAGTATGGTCCACGCACAGTCAGTTCTATCCCAGAATAAACACCCTCTTCGCCGACGCTGACTCCTCCATGCCCATGTAAGGTCCTCAAAGACCTCAACTGGGAAATCCGGCAAGGGGAAAGATGGCACCTCCAAGGCACCAATGGTAATCCCTCTTCTTTTTCCCAACTGCCAACAAAATCCAGCTCACACTCCTCCACCAAGGCTCCGGCAAAACTACCCTCCTCTCCCTACTTACCGGAGACCATCCCCAATCCTACACGCAACAACATCTATACCTACACTCCCTCCCTAGACGCCGCCTCGCCACACCACACCTGCACTCCCTCGTCGGGCTGCTCTCGCCCGAGCTCTTTGACGCATTTCCCCGACGCGCAGGCATGACAGTGTGGGAGGCCGTCGGTACCGGTTTCGATGGCGGATTCATGTCTCTCGGGAAGGAAGGCGTAGGAATCGGGGTGTTACAGCCTCTGGATGATGCAGGTGTGAGATGGCGCATAGAGCGGTGCTGGGAAGTGTTAAATGCGCTTGGGCCACGGGCATGGGGTGCCCCTGGTGCGGGGACGGCCATGAGCACGGAAGAGTTTAAGAATAAGCGGTTTGTGGATCTGGCGGTGGGTGAGCAGAGGATGGTGTTGCTGATGCGTGCACTGGTGGGTCGGCCGCCGCTGGTACTATTGGACGAGGTGTGGAGCGGTATGGACGAAAGCATGGTTGGTGCTGCGAGGCGGTATTTGAGGGAGGGCGGTGGCGTGACGAAAGTGCAGGCGGTGGTAGTGATTACGCATTGGGAGGATGAGGTGCCGTGGGAGGTTGAAGATGGCGTGAGGCGGTTTAAGCTTGATGGTGGGGTCGGGAACGTTGTGGATGTTTAGAAGCTTTGGTGAAATCTAGGCCAATCGGCATACTCACGAGTAGAACATATCCCTCAGTGCTCTTGTCAAGAGATTCGAACTACGTGTATCAAGTTCAACGTAATGTACAACATAGACTGGGACAGGATATGATACAATGAAAGACTTTTTGAGGTATACCGATATAGAGAAAGCCAATGCCAAAAAATTCCACTTCCAAGTTAGAGAATGCTGTTGTATATGAACCCCACCTGGGATGGAAGAGATGAAAAAAAAAAACCGTACCGCGCATTGCACACCATGTACCCGTTACAAACACACCTGCATCAAACCACTAGTGCCAGCTTGTCGCATCAGTCCAGCCACTCTCACTCCTCGCAGCTTCCAGCGTTGCTGCTCAGGCTACCCGCTCTGTCGCGTCCGCCGACACCTGCAGGACTTCAACATCCTGGCCACGGTTCTTTCCCCAGGCGTTTCCATTCCTGCTACCAGTTCCGTTGGCACGGCTCCGTCCGCGACCAGTAACCGTCGAAAAGCCGTCGCCATCAGCGTTGGTGCTAGCATCTTCGTTGCTCCAGCCCTCCGCATCACCTTCATTCTTGCGCCAATTACCTATCATTCGAAAAGTCAGAAAATCAGAAAAGCCACAGAATACAAAGACAAGGAAAATGGCTTGCCTCGTCTACGAGCCCCGCCTCTACCTTTCGCATTCCCGCCTTGCTGGGCCCCTCTTTCCTTCTCCCTCTTCTCCTTCTCCATCTGCCTCACAATTTTCGACATCTCCTTGCATATCCCCTTCTTACAAATCATCTTATGCACTGGACACTCTGGAATCTCCGGTGCAACAGGCTTCCGTGAAATCTTTTCCTCTTCCGCCCACAAATTGCCTGTATTGTCTTCAGTGTCCGCAGCTGGCTCGATCATATTATACTCCATCTTAAACGACTGCTCCCACGGGGCCAGAGTCGTCGTATACAAGTCTGGGGACACGTCTGCCGCAGTACTACCTTCTGCGTCGAGCGGCGTCCCGTAGAGTGCAAGATCCTGGCTTGGAGAAAGCGAGATGGTGACCGTCTTCTCCAAACGGTCGGCGAGCGTCTCGAGAGGCTCATCACCCCAGCTCAATTTCGATTTCGTCTCGGAGCTTGATCCAGAGCCTGAACTGGAGCTAGAACCAGAACCATCGGAGTGTACGAGCGCGAGGGGGATGGCGGCATTTGTGGTGATGCGGGGACCAAGACCAGGGGGGTAGGCTGGGACTTGGGCAGAAGTAGGGGTAGCCCCGGGCACGGGCGAGACAGGTGTATTCTGGGTTATAGGTTTGGCCCCTGAAGTATGTAGTCAGATGTGAATGGAGATGTAGAAGAATTGGATAGTGCCTGACATGCGTTGGGAAGGAACCTTGGGGATGCGTAACTAGCGCTTTGCACGTGTGCTAGAAGAGATCGTTGATTAGACCTCTTTTTCAGTAATGAACGGTTACTTGTGCTTACGTGGGCTCTGGCGGGCCAAGGAGATGGGAGCGTTGGTCTTGGGTTGAGCAGGAAGTGTTGGTTCGGCAGTGGGTGTCGGTTTTTGCTTGGCAGCCCAAGCACCTTTCAATGCCGGCGGTGTGTTCTGGCGCGGCGCCTCTTTCGTTGACATCCATGTGGCGGATCCGACAACTGATATACGGAGATAAGAAGGATGAAAAAAGAGACGCGAAGGACATACCAGGTTTCTCAAAGCGCACAGGAGGTGGTGGTGGTGGCTTGACCGCCACCGGAAGAGGACGACACAGCGGCTTGTTTGTCTTGTCTTCGGGCGGAGTTGGGCACCAGTGGGTTCCAGGGTATGGGTACTTGACAACGCTGCGCATGATGAGCAAGTTGGCGGGACGTTTCATAGAAACATGCATACAGATTGTCAGAGCTCCAGTCCTTGAACCATGAACCCTCGACGTGAATGCGCTTCCAGCCTGACAGAGGAAGGTGAGCGGGTGGCAAAGGGAAATTGGAAGCACGCGTACCGTCCTTTTGGGCCGCTCGCCCAGTGGTATACAAGGAATGGAATATCTGTGTTACTCTGTCTTTCTCTTCCTCGCTTGGGTTCCTTAAAAATTCAGACCAGCGATGCTCGCCCAGCAGGCGTTCATTGTGGGGGTATTTTTTGTCGATTTCGAGAAGGACCATGCCGCGAGCCTAAGAATTGACATCGTCCGGTCAAGTTAGATGTGTAATGACGGAAAGCAGATGAAACGACCTTTGGTTTGTAATGCAACGCGTGGAGTGGCGCATTGCCAATGCAGCATGCGATCCAGCGACTGAATGTGATGTAGTCATCGTCGATCTCCCAGTTGGCATTGAGCGGGTAAGGCTGATAAACGGTGAAATATTTTTCATCCTCTGCGGTATCGGGAGATTTGGGGCGCTTGACCATGGTAGATAGTGGTGGAGATGAGAGAGATCGTGGCGTGGCTCATTTATTTGTATCGATCGAACATGAGTCTCCGCTTCCAGACTAGTCCTCGTTTGGACATCCCTCGATTGTAGGTCCATGTGGGTTCCACAAGGACAACTCAAGTCCAAAACACCACGCCTAATGCTACTAATGTACATTGCATTGCGGAAAATGTGCCACGAATGCCCCAGCAACGGACAACTTTGCGGCACCGCGGTTCTCCACACCACACAGTGTGGCAGCCATGAGATCAAATGACGTGCCTTTGCCGTGAGATGGACACGCTGAAATCATACAGGCAATTATGCTCAGTAGCAGTCAGCAAGCATCCATTGACGTTTTCCTTGGTTGTGCTGATATAAGGGAAATAGTAAATCCCGCTCGCAAAAACTGGCCTGTGAAGCTTGAAGCTGAAGAGCGAGGTTCACTTTCGCGTTGACCGAGTACGTCCGTGACTGATTGGTGATGTGGTTGCTGACATGGGATAGTATGGCCATATGGGGGTATGGTCTTCTGAAGGCTTGCCAAGTCGCCAATTACCATGACATATTATTTACAGTTACCGTGACGGTAAGTCTCAATTCTTAACAATTTTCTTCAGACCAGACCCATTCTGCAGCTATACGAACTTTTCTTCGAGAAGGAGGTCCACACGCATGCTAGGTTGGTAGCCAGCGATCAGGTCGATTAGGGTTGGAGGGCTTGGAGGAATGTCTTATTTGACCATGTTTCGACTCCATGAATCCAATGTGTGGAGAGGCAGCCTGAGTTGAGAGGCAGCTGATTCCACTGGGAACAACCGGCCCTCCACTAGTGATGCCAGTGTTCAGGCCTGGCCTGAAGCTCTGCGGGCCGCAAACCCAGGACATCGTAGGCCAGGCCTGCACATCATCCGCCACTAGAAAATAGAATTGCAAGACTCGGCGTCAATATGTTCATATCAATGTTTGCTTGGGTATAAGTACCCCTACTCCACTCGCGCCACTCCAGCTTACTTACCTCTATCAGTACAACACTTCGATTTTTCCAGAACATGGTACAGCTGGTGGAAGTTCGTGCTCCACCCCAGGCAAAGATATTGTTCACCCACCTGCCGTTCAACTACAGATAACGACAACGGGGGTGATATACATCTGTTTGGGTGGTTTCGTAGTCGTCGTACGTGCTTTCCTCTACACAACGATTGATCTAATTCGAATTGCATTTATGATTCAGTTCTCCATGTTTTCCCTCTTGGTGAAAGAAATAGTGCGTACGCTCTAAAATTCGCACATTTACAACTACTGATCATGCCTAGTTATACATAAACGAAGTCGTCCTCGGGACCGCATTTGGCGTCGCAATTGGCCCGCATGTGGCCGGCATCTTCAACCCTCGCTCATGGGGCCAAGATACTAACGCCATCACACTCGAAGTAATGCGCATCGTCCTTGCAATAGGTCTCTTCGCCATCGGCGTCGAGCTTCCCCGTTCATATATGTCAAAGCACGCAAAAGGGCTGGCCGCCTTGGTCATCCCTACTATGGCCATCGGCTGGGTTGTTGTCGCTGGTAAGTTTTATTTGTGAAATTTTTTTATACCCCCTCAGTCTGATTCATTTCAAGGCATTTTGTTTGGCTTATTTCCTCAGTTGAATTTCATTTCTTGCCTCGTGGTAGCAGCTTGCTTGACTCCAACCGATCCGATCATCTCCGCGGCGATAGTTGGTGCGGCGTTCATTTATGATACTACTTCCTTGTTCCTACATATCGTGTTCGGCCAGGTGGGAAGTATGCCCGAAAGCATGTTCCCGTGAACATAAGACATATAATCTCTGCTGAATCAGCTGCAAACGACGGATTGGCCTTCCCGTTTCTGACCATAGCACTATATCTCTCGCTGGACTCCTCATGGCGTGTTGGAATCACGCATTGGGTCTTAATTGGTTGTCTATGTACGTTAATCATCTCGCTGACATAGTCTTTCATTATCATTCCTTTTCTAGACCAAGTA
The DNA here is from genome assembly GCA_003316345.1 of Tricholoma terreum. Taxonomy (NCBI): domain Eukaryota; kingdom Fungi; phylum Basidiomycota; class Agaricomycetes; order Agaricales; family Tricholomataceae; genus Tricholoma; species Tricholoma terreum. The sequence continues at coordinate 16,931 of QFEU01022094.1, forward strand.
ATCCTTGGCACTGTCATCGGCGCTGTACTAGGTTCCTATATTACTTTTGCTCACACCTGCACCATTAAATCTTGCTGGAAGGCATCATGTTCTCGCACATCATGAAGTTCTCCCGGAGGCGCGGATTCATCGATCGGGAGTCTTATGTCGCTCAATATCTCGCGTTAGCTGTCTTCATCACTGGCATTGTACGCACTATCGGCAGTGATGATCTCTTGGCCGCTTTTGCCGCAGGTTAGGCTCATTATTTTTCTTCTCTCGGGTAGTGATTTCTAAAGTAGGTGTGGTGACCAACTAGGTTGTGCAACTTCGTGGGACGATGATTTCAAAGAACACACCGAAAACGAAGTGTTTTCATCTGTCATCGACCTCCTTCTGAACTGCGCATGCTTCGTGTACATAGGTGCCTGGCTCCCGTTCGAGTCGTTCAACAGCCCGACGCTTGGAATCACGCCTTGGCGCCTGATCGTGCTCTTTATCTCTATCCTTTTCCTGCGGCGTATCCCGCCGATTATGATACTGTATCGGTGGATTCCAGAGATAAGCACCTGGCGGGAGGCGGCGTTTTCCGGTCATTTTGGTAAGTTTGCATGTAATGCGCAGTAGATGGATGTTATTAATCAGTGAATATCTCTCGCCAAGGTCCTGTAAGTCAATAATTTCCGGAGTACTATCCGACTTATTTCCTTTGGGAATAGATGGGCGTTGGTGCTATTTTCATCTCCTCGTTGGCATTGTCCAAGTTGCCTACTCCTCAGGATCCCCCAACAAACCAAACAGAATTGTTGGCTGCAGTCATTCCACCCATCATATCCTTCGTCGTCCTCGGATCTATAATCATTCGTAAGGATCGATTAACTCACTCGCAACTTCTCGAGTTAACATCGTACTCTAATTCAGACGGCCTATCCATCCCATTCCTCTCCGTTGGCAAACGCGTCCACTCACGGACCGTTTCAATGACCCAGATGTGGACTCTCCGTTCTGCACACAACCAACCTGACTGGATCACTAGTGTCCGCCGCGTAACTTCACCAGGGGATCTAGTGTCCGACCCCTTTTCAATTCCAGCTGTACCTGAAGTAATTACCCCTCACCAGTCCATTCAAACACCTACCCATCCTAGGTCGATCACTACTGTTCCGATCGCCAGTAATGCTCCTGAGCAGCTAAAGACTGCTCGATCCCCTCGGCCACCTCTACCTTATTCAGTTCAAAGTGACGAAGAGTCGGCTTCGCCCTTAGGAGGTAGACTAGCTCTTCCAAAGGTGGTATACTTTCCGAGTCTCCAATAACACTGGCTTGGACGAGGTCCGAGGTTGGGTATAGTGGGACTGTCGAGCCTTCTAGAGTTTAGGCGTGGGGAGTGATATATGATGGTGCATTAGAGTGGATCGTTAGCTTTCGTTGTCTAAATTTTCGTTTCGTACTTGCTTTCTCGCTTCCAACTTATGCAATAGGCTAGGGTAGGGAGTGTTTGTGTCTAGGCTGTCGGGGACAGTGGGGACATACACATGGCGTTGACGCTACAGGTATGTATATGGTACGTTGTGATTCGTAGTCGGTATCCAAATCGCTGGTTGATCGATGCCCTACGCAAGGCCTCAAACGATCGCTCAGTAAATCTATGAATTGTGACGGAATCAATAAGAAACGGGAAATACTTAGTACTTAGGTCACTACCATGTCAACGTATATATTTGATGCCATCATGACATTTTCTAGACAGAATCGCCTCAGTGTGTTCATTTTTGAGTCACATTACTAAATTTGCTGTGATACCGGTGCCACGTACATATACCACAGTATTCTCTTTCGAATTGAATAGTCGGGAGGATGTAATGTAGACCTGGTTTACGAGCAAGCCACGAGAGATTCAGAATCAGATAATGTCGCGGCGGCTGAGTCGACATTTAATATTTAATTGCATCATGATCATCAGCTATAATTACATAATGTTGGGTTATGCACTATATCTCCTCGTTCGATCAAAGTCCAAATGTAGGTTTCAGCCACGGGCATTCTTTAAATGTCGACCAATTGCGGTTTGGTGATCTATAATTCACAACTTATAAGCAACATCTTGGACGTGGTAGAAACGTAGCTAGGGCTGGTCCCATCACACTTAGATTACTTCCTTCAAGTTCTACACGCTACATAATGCTTTTGCACAGACTGGTTTTCGCATATCTCGTTCTCATCTGCACCCTGGTGTTCGCTCTGCCTACCCGCTCTGATTCGGGGTACTCCGTATATTCCGAGACGCAACCTCTCCTTTCAGACTCGAAGTCAAGGTGCGTTCTTGCATAATTGCCCGGGACTCTCCCTACGGAGTATCCATTCAACCTTTATCTTCAGTGTGAAGAAACCCCCCACAAAAGAACCGTAGGTGCATCACACACAAAACATAATGACATACGCTCAATAGTGAGGACAGGCCGTGCGTTTTCAAATTCACAAATTGATTTCCTTCCGACATGTATCCACTCAACCTTTATATCTAGCGAGAATCCCCAGGGGAAATCCGGAACTGAAAAGTACGTCTTCTGTACGCACGCTATGATAATCCCTCAACGCCGTCCGGTCCCAGACCAAGTAGCAGCATCTTGGGCAAGAAAAAAACTACAAATCCGTAGGTGTCAATAATTGCATCACTCACAGAACTTAATGCCATGCGTTTAACAGTAAGGACACGTGCGTTTTCACATCAGTTTCCCTCGGACATGTATCCGCTCAACCATTATCTCTAGCGGGGATCAGAAGAAATTCGAAACCACAAAGTATGTCTTCTGTATACACGCCATGCTAATCCCTCAACACCATTTGGTCCCAGAAAACGTTTGTTCGGATCGAGAAAGAAAGCGTAAGTGCCCATTTAACCAGTGCCCCTCCCACATAATCTAACGCCAAGAGTGTTTTAGTAAATGTAGTGAGAATCCGGAGAAACAAGGAAAGAAGGTAGACCAGTCTAAGCCACCGCCAGGAGTCCCATACGACGGTTATTGGTCATGCGAGGAATCGATTTAGCTCCCGTATGTAGTCGCCATACGGATGCATTAGGTCTCAACAATCAGGATTCAGCTGGACCCTGGTACATGCGGCACCCTCATGAGTCCGTGCAGCATTTTGCCTCCACAGGTGATGCAATGGACGTTCCAGAACTTGTTAATTGGTCTACAACATAGTTTCAACTGTTGCAGTTTTCTGACCCTCCGAACCATCGTAATTGAACTGTGCACTGTTCCTCTGAATTATGGCTCCCTTACGCTCGCATCGTGATGAATAGATCTTCGCTTCCATCTTCCACAGCGCTTGCATTCATAGTGCAGCCTTACTTATAAATACAGGATTCGCAATCATACATGGCACTCGTTGATGTTCGCCAAACTTTCAAACGACTTCTTCCCCAGGGGACCCGACACTCGCGACAACAGTCCCGCACGCCTTCTCCACAATTGCAACTTTGTGCTTTAGAATCGAGGCCTTCACGCGATGTGGGTCCTGTGAAAAATATTAGCGGCTGGTGGAATGATCAAGTATAACAGGCTCCGTCAGCCCTACCTCGAAAACTTCGTTCAACTCTTCCCTGCAGGTTGTAAAATATCAGACATCATCCTCAAAAGGAAGAAACAACACTCACAGAGTTCGGCCCCCGGTTTCAACGGCGTAGAACCAAATTATCACACATATGATGAACTCCCAGATAGCACTTATCATGTAAAACTGGCATCCGGAATGACACGCTCGCAGTCAGGACTAACTTTTACTTGGTGTGACACCCATTCCTACCTTCCACCCTATTTTTTCAAGGGCAATCGGACTTGCATAGGTCCCGACCATTGACGAAAGAATGCCTAAGAAGGAGTAGCTGATATATCACATGAGTTGCTGTGCACCAAGCGTAAAGCAACGACTTACCAAGCCATCCCTTTAGCACTGTCGAACAACGTTTGAATAATAGGCATGGATAGAAACAACCGAACTACCGAGTATTATAATTGAGGCACTCTGCAGGATACAGCACTTGCAGGGGGTAATACGTCAGACAAGACACAAAGCCGAGCAAGACTGAAAGGAATGGAGAATTAAGATCAGCTGCCATGCTCTCATGAACTCAATGACAGGGACTGACACATAAACGCGATGGTGGCGATAGAACCCTCAGAGCTGGCGCCATATACGCCCCACTTTGCAACGCATCCTGTATAACATCAAGTAGTCTGAGTAAAATTCACGAAAAAGTTCCATGAAACACACCAGTTACTATAGCGAACGTTGCAGCAACAGTAAGCGCCCCCCAGAACCACAATACACGTCGTCCAACTAGTAAGAAGTTAAGCGCACATCATACCAACGATCATGATATGACCACCTTTGTCAACGAGTGAGCTGCCAATCAAAGCCCCTCCAGTGGCAATGATTAAGTTTGCAAAGTTGAGTATAAGTATATGCTCTCGCGTTTGGGCCCCTGCATTGTTGTACAAAGCCGGAAGAAAGTATCTGAACAGACCAACAATATCAGTGAGGATGCAACGCTCATAGTAGATAGTATCTCACCCCGAACCACCTCCCGATCTTTGCTAGTGAAACTCATGATATCGATGAAATATGCAGAGGCAAGGAAAACAAACCCCAAAGACAGCCATCATATTCATCATCAAAAATCTGCCTCTGTTCGGTGCGCCAAAGAGCTCTGAGTAATCCCACCTAAATGGATGAAGTAACGAGGGTTGTGCTGCCGGGAAAGCCGTACAAGACACACCAACGTTTGTCTGAAGCATCGAGCTTTATCGTTTCTTCAATTTCTTTCCACTCTAGGACGACTAGAGGTGCATTCTCATCCTCATTTCCATGGTATTTGGCGAGTATACGACGGGCCTCCGCTTTGCGGCCTACAGATACAAGCCACCGAGGCGACTATACGCAATGAGGATTCAGAAGGAACAACTGCAGGTATCCATTGAACAACATACTTCTGGAACTAAAAACACCAATGCAGCGAGAATGCCTGGTGGAGCAACTTGTACCGCTAGTGGTACTCTCCAGGATGTCGAGCTAGTAAGTTGCCCATGGGCGACAATTATAACTATCGTATGGATATTTCGTTCAGATCTACAAATGAAAATTGCCAGAGTTGGATGCTTACCACACATAATCGAGCCAAAGAAGTAGAACGCTACAACATGAGGGATTAACGGAGTTAGGCTGCATATTTAGCAACGTACTGTTGTATCTTTAGTACCAGTCTCGATACATCAGTGGAATGTAAATCAGACTGAAGTAAATAATGCCTACAGTCCAGCCAGCCGCCCGCGCCACTGCAGTGTGTCATTTTCCTATGAAAGGCTGATGATAGGTCCATAGCCCGAAACGAGACGCACCTGCGGAGGAGACATCTCTACGACATAAGTCGAAGCAGCAGTCGTTGTGATAGTGACGCCAAAACCGATGAAAAACCGTCCACCAATAAGGTATTGGGCGCTCCTCGCAACTGCCATCACAACCGCACCTGACCATATCGTGAATCTGGCATCTCACTCTTGGTACAAGACATGATTTTACCAATTATGAGGGCCAGGCTTCCGAAGAACTGTGATCAGCATCTAGGTGTTAAGTGTTGTCGATGATCATGTCAGAAGATTTTCACACCATTCCGCCTCGACGTCCAAATTGATCCGCCATTGGTCCTGCTACTACTGCTCCCGTGACGCCTCCTGTAAAGCCGATTTAGAAGAAATCAGGTGAAAGCTTGATTGTAAAGCGACCTATGGCAGACTGCAATTTTCAGCATGCCAGTTGTGCATATAGTTTTTATAGTAGATATAGGATTTACCATGGCTATGATCAGCGACGTTCCTGTACCTGCCCCACCTGCCGCATCCATAGCATCAATGTGAAAGTATTCAAGATATTGCCTGTTGAGAGTCGTGCTGAATTGCGAGGGAGGAGCGTCGCAACATGCACATACTTCAGCCCAGCCATTGCACCGATAACTTGGATGGAACAGATGTCAGAACACCGTCGACGTTCGAACTGAGTACCTACCCGTATCGTTGAAACCGAAGGACAAGCTGGCCATAGAGGAAACCAAGAGTATCAAATAAAGTTGTAATGATCTCAAACTAGTCGGGCTAAGCTGTGGGCCAACCGACAAGGCCAGAGCGTAATCTGCGTTGAAGACCTCCATAATTTTAACGGTACGAGAGACATCTGGTCCGCAATCAGGTAAAGATGGTTGTTTTTCGTCTTCGACTCCCATATCCTTGGACGTCTCGCACGTTACACTCGAAGGCATTGGAAGCTTGCTATGGAAGCGATAATTAGACATGATAGCAAGGCGACCTTTATAATGCAGACGACCACAAGAAGCCATTACACATTAAGGTGATTCAGAGACATATAACGCACAAAATTTGGAGGGGCCACTTCCGAAGAATTCCTACATGGTGTAACGGGATTATTTGTTGCTCGAGAAGCCATAACCATGTGTCCACGCGGTCTGATAAATCTGATCCTTGGCAGAGTGACGAAACAGAGAACCCACAGCAGCTGGTCATGTAGACTCTGTTCCGCAGGTAAAATGGCCCTCAGACCCAGAACATGATCACGGAGTGTTGGACTTCGAGGGCGCCGCGCAATCGGTATCATCGCTGTACCGTATACTGCACTGCAGTCTCACGATGCGGGCAGCCGCATCCCGTGCTATCTATCGTCCAGGCTGTACATCCGACCGTACGGCCATGTGATAATGGATAGCGTACGAAATGGTAGAGGGAAAGACAACAACTATCTTCCGGATGAATGAGAACATGACGCTTTAACATCCTGAGTAATGCATAGTGGACCGACTTTCGCAGTCAAGTGACCAGAGTCTGCACAAACTTACCGTACAAAAAAAAACAGAAAGAACCCAGTGCGAACTTCCTGAAGTATGCTTCAGCAGTTATTGATAGTGACATGGCCAAGATCGCATGCAAAGGAACTGTTTGAAAGATGTTGAACAATGTCTCAGCGACGAAACAAGTAGATCGAAATCTTACGACCAGGACTGTGAGCATTACCAGTTGTCAGTGTGGGAGTCCAAGTCCAAGGCCAGAGATGGCAAGTATCATATGTCAGGTGCTAGAACTTGGAGTAGGGTCATACTGTGTATGCATCGATATCATCGTAGCATGGGTGGCATCTGACAGCCTGGCTTCGTTGCAGATATCACTGCCGAATTTAAGCCAGCCGATGTGTCGGATTTATGGTGCGAATCACTTGGACACTGCTTCTTTGTGCAAAGATTTTGCTCCATCAAAAAAATCCCGAATTTAATTCCTCTTGTAGAAATGGTCCTTTTTGTAGTACGAATCGATTCCCAAGAGGGATTTTCATTTGCATCAAAATTGCATGAGAAAGGTTTTTGAGCAGGCCCACAAGTGGCACAGAAGTTGAAATAATGATGGTCAAATTTCGAAAGAACTTGCAACAAGTGTCCAGTTGCATCTGTGCAACTTGAATCAAACTATCAGACATGTAAATGAATGTCTCCGAGTGACCATCGAGTGATATTATTCTCGCTCATATCTAAACTGCCACAAAGGAAACTCATACGTCTTTAGTATGTACTTAGTTCAATTTGCAAGGTCAAGACTCAGGCAAAAAAAAAAAATTCGACTGGTCAATTTGTTGCTTGCACAAGTGATTCCGACTGATTCGCACCATAGCCTGAACCACAACTGAACCAACACTTCAACGCCATCGCACATCGAACTCGCGATCCTCCACCACATTGTGTTACTTTCCTCAAGTTCATCAAGCGTGGCCAGCGGACGCGACCCAAGGTCACCGTTCCTCCTACGCTTCTAAGACTCGAAGGGAATCGGCAATTGATCGACAATCCGGGGTCTCGGCACCGGCTATGGCTGGGAAGGTCAAGAAGGCAAGGATCCGCCCTAGCTATAGTATGTAACAAGCAACACAAAACATACTACCCCATCCGACTCTCTATGACAACTTGTCAATATAACAACCAAACATGAATCCGAACGGCTGTCGCACGCGGCTTATTAGATGTCAACAATTGGGAATGACCGAATGAGCACCATCCAGATCCTGCTCCACATATCGTCGCAAGCAAATTAATCTAGCACGCTCGCAGACTCGAGGGCTCAAGCACGGATTGTGTCCCTACCCGATCATACGCATATGGATTGTATTGGTGTGCGTCGCGAAAGGCCACACCGTTCTTTCAATTATCACATCAGGCAACGGAATATCAACAAGTTCGTACCGTAATTCATCATGACATAGCATTCTTGTGATATTCAGGTCTGACTTCACATAAAACAGCGATATTTCTAGAGGTGATCTTCAGCTGGCCTCAACTGCAATTGATTCTTCATTCACTTTTTTAAAATTACGATCTACGACTCTTACCGCGGCCCCCTTTTTCCCTACAACATGGTTCGTATCACAATTCCCTTGATTGTCGCCTCTCTCGCCTTCACTGTGACACCTTCCCTCGCTGCCCCTGTCTTTGAAGACGGGCATCAATCGTAAGTCAAGTCTTTGCAACCGCAAGGCTCACATTGACACTCTTCAGCCGCGAATTCGGGAAAGGTGCGACAACACAGAATAGACCCTCCCAAGAAGAGAAGTTGCATGGGCTCGGCACAAATTAGTGATCCCTTCTCATGCATTTACATGGGCCGCGCTCACAACACTTTTCCTCAGCCTCCCGACAGTAAATAGACGAAGCCTCGCCCTCATGGCTGGTTCGGCCTTGATCGCCTATGGCGAACATGCGTACCTCTAAAAACTTCATGCTCACTATCAGCTATTAACGAATTTCGTTTGCAGTAAGAAGCAGAAGGAGCAAGTGCAGAAGGAGCCAATCAGTAACCCCATCGAGAGGCGAGACTTCGAGAGCGTTGGTGATACTGCCGCTACCCCCGTACCTAGCGATAGGACCAATCAAAGCCTTCCTCCCACTCTTCAGGTAGCCGTTAACATGGTGATTAAAGTAATGTGAGTCCCAGCCTAGTATCTCTGCACCTGTCGGTTACCTAAGATTGGAACATGAGGCGAGTCTTCAGGGTCGGGACATATGGTTCAAGTGAGACCTCCAACGACGAGACCAATCAATCTCTATCTCCGACTTTTCAGGTAGCCCTGTACATGGCGAGAAAAGTGTTGTGAGTCCAGTCTCTCTCTGTTCCTGTCAGTTGCCTAATATTGCGTAGTTTCTATAGGCATGACATATCTTACGTGGTTGCACAGAGGCCCGACATAGATTCAGACAGGGAGCATGTGAAGCATGACGTTGGCAAGGTGCCAGATGCATAAGTGTTTGGGCTCGGAGAATAACGGAACTGGCAATCCACCTCGCGCCCCACATCGAGAGGCTGATTTTTCCAGTCGAATACTGCCTTCATTTAGTTATCATAGGTCCTTCGTGATGTGCATAACTGACGCTGAAAAGTGAGGACGTGACACGAAAAGTTGTACATATGAAACCGAGGAGAGAACAATGCGAGCATATTCTTCTCCGTAAAGATTACACCTTCGTCTTGAGGAAAAATAAATATTGAGATCCGTAGATCTACCACTCCGGGAAAGCGTGTCATCCTTGTGCAGGGGCCATGCTAATCTTCTCTGTATCGTTCCAATTTTTTCGTATGTCACCCCGAAGGGGACACTAGTATGTGGGAGAGTGACCTAGCCGTGACCGTGTTTTTGCATTTTGTTCAGCTCACGGGGTTTGCACACCCGCCTGACCAAGGTTATCTCGCTATAACGACCCAACACTGATGGCTGTGCGTCCTACTCAATGGAAATGTGACTTGGGATGAGCTCAATCCCCTCCTTGCCTACATCAGATTCATTGCATCTTGAAATCTGCATACTAGGTACATCCCATCGTTTGGATGTGATGGTACGTTCAGAATACCGGGATGTTCTCTATAGTGTGCGAGGCGGTTTCGGATTTGGATCAGACACTGGCAGCGCATCGTACCGTGGTCCACCGTAACATGGCAATGTTAGGGTTTGGAGTTGGTTTGACCGCTATCCACGGCCCTCTAGTCCATAAAAGCCCGATGGTCTTTTCTTGGGGACCTTAGCTGGTCTCACCTTTTCAATTAACAAATCCTTCCGTCATTCACGAATTTCACGTCTGAACGAGTTCTACCTACGACATGGTCCACATCTCAATTCCTCTTATTGTCACCGTTGTTCTTCTCAACATCGCACCCTCCCTGGCCGCCCCTATATTTGAAGGTGGACGACATCAGGGAGCCATAACAATCACTCCCGACAGTTCCCCCAATGGGAATGCCGCAATCACACCGCCCTATGGAGGCTTGTCGAGAGGGTTCTTACGACCGGGGTATAGTAAAATAGGTTCTGCACTATTGGCGATGCATTGATATATTTCTTCCAGCCAGGAAAAGGTGGGACGGGGACTTAGTCCAGAGAAGGCGAGCGACGTCGCCCCTACTCCGTTGCCCAAAGACAACAAGGTTAATCAGAGCCTTCCTCGTCGGGTGGTCCTGTACATAGCGAGAAAAGCATTGTTGAGTTCTTCGTTCATTTCTACACCTCTCGGTCTGAAGAATTCGCAGTTACAATGGGGTTAATTCCACATTCTTCAAGTAAGCTTCTCCACTATCTTTCGGAGCACCGTTGATAAAAGTCCCTATAGAGCTGTTGTCAAGGTCGGCAAAGTCAATGCAAACATGCCCAACGTTGACAAATCTGTGATTCCCCAACATACGACCATGAGTGCCGTGAAGAAGCCATCGCCGGGCTCTGTAGGGAAATAGGATGATGCTGGCAAATCAAATTCGTGAGTGATTGGAGATAGAATGTTATGGGAGAATGACGAACCTGACCTCCCGTTGCGACCCGGATTCTCCAGCCCCGCGGCCTACCATTGAGAGGTTCATTTTGTTGGCCTCAGTTATGAGGACCTTGACCGCATACTAGGTGGTTAGCCCATGTACATACATACTGTACTCGTTGTTATGCTCCAGACCATGAGGAACTGAAGTGCGATACCTCGGCTGCCCATGACCCTAAATGCATCCTGAGTCTTGCACCCTGCTAGTTCCTGTCCCTGGCTCGGAGGTGCAGATCCCCAAGAAGAGTCATAAGGCCCTGAGCTGAAAAAGGCAAGAACGGTCGCGACGCGTCTAACCCGAAACTTGGGTTAACGTGGCAGGTTCACCTCAATCCACGATCATCCCTCCTTATATTTCTGCTGCTTTCACCCACCTGCTGCCACTTATGCTAGGTTTCATTTGCTTTTTATCTCTACATCTCTATTGAACTCGTTGCCATCCATCTTTTCCCTCAAATTTCGATTTTTACAGCGAAATTCCCCAACCACGATAAAGCAGCCCAAGTAGCACCATGTCCGGGCTCAAAAACTCGCCCTTTGGAAAACGCCTACGTGCATCGCATCAGGACACCGACGATGAAGCTCCACGAAGAAATCGACCTCGCGTAAATCCCATATTCGGAGTGGCGTCCTCGTCCTCGACATCGACACCTTCTCTAGATTCTAGACCAAACACAAGCGACAGCAGCGGCGGGCCAGAGTCTCCTATTGAGCTGCCTAGGATTGCAAGAGATTATGGAGACAGATTCGTGCCCTCAAGAGACTCGGGCGACATGCGCACATCCTATCATCTTAAGGAGGAAGGAGGCCCGTCAACGCCTTCAAAGAACAAGATCATCCCTTCAGAATCGGATGCACTAAAAGGTGTTTTCTTACTGCCTACTTTGTTCTCCAGAATATCTAACTCATTTCTCGCAGAACAAGCCAATGCTATCTTCAGCTCGATTTTGCACACCGAAGTCACCCCTCCATCCCCACGAAGACCTGTATCTCCTACTCGCCCAGCCCCAATGCCCTCCAGCTCAACTGCCATGCCCCCAACAACGCCCACTCGACGACGGCTTTTCGCATACAGCTCGCCGTCCCGATCCAACCCCGCCACTCCAACTCGGAGACTAGATACACCAACAGACGAGGCATACTCCATGAGCCCGGTCCGTGCTGAGAGTCGGCAGCTCCTAGAAAGTCCCCGTCGTCAGCTCCGCAGTGTGTGCAAGACACCATACCGAGTACTTGACGCCCCTGAACTCGCAGATGATTTCTACCTCAACTTGGTAGATTGGTCAAGTACGAATGTGCTGGGTGTGGGTCTTGGTTCGTGTGTCTACTTGTGGACGGCGCACAATGCGATTGTATCGAAGCTCTGTGACCTCGCTGATGCGAACGACACCATCAGCTCCGTCTCATGGGTCCAAAAGGCAAGCACTTCCCATTTTTCATTCATATCTCAGCAATCTAATATTTCTGTTCTGACTTGCAGGGCACAACACTCGCAGTCGGTACTCTCTCCGGTCGAATGCACATCTTCGATGCCTCCACGCTCCAACTGCAGCGTACTTACACGCAAGCACACGCTCAGCGCATCGGCGCCTTGGCGTGGAATGCACATGTACTGTCTTCGGGCTCGCGCGACCGCCAGGTGCACCACCGGGATGTACGCGAGCCGTCTACACGCCCTTTCAAGCGATGCACAGGGCATCGCCAAGAGGTGTGTGGACTGAAATGGAGCGGAGAAGGTGGGCCTGGCGCAGCGAACCTTGCGAGCGGGGGCAACGACAACAAGGTGTGCATCTGGGATTTGAGGGGCTCGAGAAGGAGAACTACAAGTACGGGTGCGAGTGCGAGTGGGGGGAGTGCGGCTGGGAGTGGGACGGAGGATGCGGGGCCTGGGGATTCGCCGTTGTGGAAGTTCCATGAGCATACGGCGGCGGTGAAGGCGTTGGCTTGGGATCCGCATATTTCGGGCGTGTTGGCGACGGGAGGAGGTACGCAGGATAAGCACATAAGGTTTTGGAATGTGATCAATGGGTCGATGTTGAATGAGTTGGATACGGGTAGTCAGGTTAGTTCATCGTTTCCTTTCCCTTTTTCTGTGTTACGTTCTTGTGCTAATGCAAGTATAATCACAGGTATGCAACCTCATTTGGTCGCTTACATCACATGAGCTCGTCTCAACGCACGGGTTCTCGTCGACGACGGCGCAGAACCAGATCTGCATATGGAAGTATCCAACTCTAAATATGGTCGCGAGTCTGACGGGGCACACGAATCGTGTGCTCTATCTCGCTATGAGCCCGGATGGTGAGACCATCGTTACGGGTGCAGGAGACGAGACGCTGCGGTTCTGGAATGCATTCCCGAAGAAGGAGAGGAACGAGAGGGGCAAGGAGAGTCGCCTGGATTACGGGAGGTTGATAAGATGACTGGGAGGGAGTGCGTCCTGGGTTGAGTGCTCCTTTATTCGGTGGCGACCCCACTCGCTATTCTTCCCAAGATCCCCAACCCGACAGACAGGCCGCCCTTCAAGACGGGCGTCCGGAATGATTGTGCCATAAGCCACCATACTGGAAATCTCGCTTGACGCGCAAATGTTCACAAATACTTCATCGTCTCCTCGTCTCATCTTTCCCTGAACCCGAATTAAATATGTACATCCAACCATGCTCTCATCTACCCGCCATCTCGCTCTCTGTACAAGCCAGCTCCAAATATGTCGCATTCACACCCTCCGACATTGCACGTCCGATATCCCTACGCGTGGCATACACCCACCGAGGAAGAACCAACAAATCAGTTGTTCATAACCCCACGCACATATTCTCCAATTCCGCCGACTCGGTTCGGGGCTCACTTCGTACACAAACACAACTATCTACACAATGCTTTATCCTCCCCTGCCTTAAAGATATAGTGTATTCACCCAAAATGCATCATACAACCCAACCAATCCTCCTATGCATGGATACATACATACATAGGCACTCGTTTTATTCTGTCTCGTGGGTTTTTACCCGCCTCTCACTACTTACTATCCTCCGGTAGATGTCATGATCCGGATCCCTCTCCTTCAGCTTTTCGTCATGTCTGTTATCTTCGTGTTTACTCTTTCCGTATTACCCCTGTCTATATTTCGTTTTGGAAGGCTCTTGTACTGGTACCAGTCACTGTCACTCTCTACTTCATATGTCAATTTTTGGTTTTATATGCATTAGCGTGTACGAGAAGTCGAATGGCTTGGGGTGCCCCAACCTGAGTGTGCATGGGAAACTCAGGCTCCGATGCGCGCGGTTTGTACTGCTTGCCAAATTGGGCTCGATTTTCTTTTGGTGAATTTACTATTGGGGCAACTTCCATCCAAGTTATACTAATCCGTGCTCCGTGCCTGTAACATGTTTTCCACCGCCTCAATCCTATTATTTACACTTCTTCAAGCTGGGGCCACTTCACTCGGTTTGGGTACTTGCGGGGGCCCGGGGGGATGCCTATCCGAGTCATAGACTTTCGTTTCATCATGTTCGGCGCGGGGCGATGTCCACCAGCGCGAACAATTTCATTCAGTTTTCTGTGCGCCCAACATGTCCTCTCCGATCTAGCGATTCCGGGCAGGCTACTTGCCCGTCTCGTTCATATGGCCGCTTAATTTGCGTTTCAAAATTCATGGCGTAGCGCTCTCTCCTATTGCTGTTGAGCTGATTCTCGCTTGAAGGAGGCCAGATACAGGTTTGTCCCCGCCACGATAAGATATTGACATACGCACTGAGTGCGTGAGATGAGATCGATTGAACAGGTACTTGTTTCTGGTATACCTCCGGTAGGCCAGAGTATCGGAGTGTCGACGAGACGGTATCCTTGGGAGTCCGACCTGGTGTCCGTTAGTCAGCATTTCTTGAGCCTCACTCGCAAGCTCATATGGCTCAAGTGCAAAGGTACATTCTGACATACGCACTGAGTGCGTGAGATGAGATCGATTGAACAGGTACTTGTTTCTGGTATACCTCCGGTAGGCCAGAGTATCGGAGTGTCGACGAGACGGTATCCTTGGGAGTCCGACCTGGTGTCCGTTAGTCAGCATTTCTTGAGCCTCACTCGCAAGCTCATATGGCTCAAGTGCAAAGGTACATTCTGTTTTCTAATCCCCGTTCCGTTGCTGTAAAATGTTTTCCATGCCCCAATCCAAACCTAGTGTTTACCCTTCTTCATTTCACTCGGTCAGGGTACTTGCGGGGGGGTGCCTATCCGAGTCATAGACTTTCGTTTCATCATGTTCGGCGCGGGGCGATGTCCACCAGCGCGAACAATTTCATTCAGTTTTCTGTGCATGCTCAACATGTCCTCTCCGATCTGGCGATTTCGAGCGGGCTACTTTCCCGTCTTGTTCATATGGCCAATTGACTGCGTTTCAGGATTCATGGCGTAGCGCCGTCTCTGTCTCCTATTGCTTTTGGCCTGATTTTGAAGGAAGCCAGATGTAGTTTTGTCCCCGCTACGATAAAATTATTGACATACGCAAGCGCGTGAGATGTGATCGATTGGACGAGTACTTGCTTCCGGTATACCGCAAGGCATATCCCGTCTTTGACGTCAATCGTTGTTATTTACAGCCTACTACTCACCCATCACCCGACCAGAGGTTTACTAGATAAGTAACAGGGTCCTCCCAGATCCCTGTATCCGAACTAAAGCTTCCGTCCTTTCCGTATAGATGGCTGTTCACCACGACCATTGTACGCACACCATCATGTCTGGAAACGCGGCCTGTGAATGCCGCAAACCTCGACGCCGACGCTGTATGTCAGTTTTCAAGTATTTCCGACGTCGCCGACGTCGTGATGTTATTCAAACCGATACATATGCATGTAAGGAATTTTTTTTGCTTTCCGTAAGTGGCCATCTAATTTGTTATAAAAAGGAGGGCGCGAGATGGATCCCTACCAGCCTCCCCCCGAACAAACTACCTGTCATGAAGTTCATAACCGCTCTCCTCATCGGTCTCATCCCTCTCGGACTCGTCTCAGCTATTGCTATCGACGGGCGAGACGAACATGAGGTACGCATGTCGTAATTTTCCGTTTGTGCCGTGCTAACGTTACGCACAGTATCCCCCTGTTAAACATTGTGATAATTGCACGGATACTCCCCCTCCCCCTCCTCCCCCTACTGTTTGCTACAATTGTACTTGCGCGGATCCGAGCGCTGCAGTACCATTATACCGGGCTTACGATGATTACAAAATCGATCATTTCTACACAGTCGATAAGAAGGAAATAGACGATTTCGTCGCCAGCAAAGGGTATAAAGACGAAGGATACGCAGGCTACTGCTTCAAGGACCAGCAGCCTGGGACCATGCCTTTGTACCGCCTCTACAATGACAAGATCGTCGACCATTTCTACACCATATCTCCGGTAGAGAAAGCCGACTATATTACGAACCACGAATACAAGGAGGAGTGCATCACTTGTTACGTCTACCCAGATTGTCGTTGCGGAGGTCGTCCTCTCTACCGCTCCTACAGTACCGACGGGACGGATCACTTTTACACCATGTCCACTTCTGAATGGACCGACTTTGCAGGGAAGGGCTGGGAGAAAGAACGCGCCGAGGCATACATGGTTCCGTGCTCCAACGATTCTGAATATTACTACTAGTAGGAAATGCATAGGTAAATAACGTCCAAGTTTTGTCGCGATCCAGGTCTTTCTTTATGCGTCATCATTTCCTACTACCATTTTTTTCACCCCCTAATTTTTACTATGGTTCCCTTGAAACGAACTTTTGGACTTTCCATTCGTACGATTCTAGTTGTGTAAGGTAGAGGACATCCATAACCCACCAACATCACGTGGTGTCACTTTTTCGAGACAGTAACATTTAAAAATGGGTCAAAATGCCTCGAAAATACAGCTGGACATAGTTGGGGACCGTATCTCTCAATTATGTTCAATAGGAACTCTTTGGGTGAATGTTGAAATGTTTAATCTTGAACAGCTTCCCAGGGAATTACATATTGAGAGAGGACCCCCGAATATACTCTATAAGGCCTGATCTTGATCCGGATAAAAATTGAGCAAAAAATTGGCGATGCCAGAGCATATTCGGATAAAAATTTGGGTTTTAACATCCGAGTCATAGGTCTGATCAAAAGTCCGGATTAAAATCCCGACCAGCATGAGAGGCCAGAGAATGATTTTGTATGTGAGTGCCTCACTTACGGAATGGGGAGCTTGCTTTATCCCAGTCTTTCACTCAAAGGTTAGCAATGATTTCAGGGCCAATTTGGCACTTGCACAAAAATGGTGGTGCCTAGGTATAAGTCAAGTTCAAGTTTATATAAGTAAAAAAAGTTTAATGCAGCCCATGGCTGGTTTGGAGTCTGGAACTCTCCTGGATCTGCTAATGAGCTACTGTACTCAAGTGGCCCCAGCTCATTTTGGGGGCAGTTCTCAAATAAAATGATTTAGTTTACCGGAAAAAAAGTGAAACTCCGAACAGCCTGGACACACCCGGAATTGAACCGGGGACCGCCCGCAAGCATCTGATGCTAAGCGGGCGTGATAACCAACTACACCATGTGCCCATGTTGGGAGCTGTCAGGTTTGTCAGGTTTACAACCCAGACCAAGTCAACAAGCTCGGATTTGAACAACTTGAACTTACCAGTACTCGACTTTCTAATAATACTTGGCTTCTAACCATGGCTGTAGTCGACATCTTGTTCATGAGTATCC
>QFEU01022096.1:0-12514 GCA_003316345.1 Tricholoma terreum
GCAATGACAGCAACATTTGGTGAGCGCTTTAACCTCAATATACCGCACCTGTTGCTCAGTCGCGTCTGCAGGGATCTATTTTTTCGCTTCCTTGCTCTATGTGTGTGCATTTTGTTCTCTTTGTGTTATCTTCGGCTGATGTTAACAAGTGCGACCCTATGCACATGTTCTCCTCGTTCTTCCAATACCTCTGCCTGGCCCCCAGTTTCATCAATGTGCTGAATGTTTATGCATTCTGCAACTTGCATGATGTACGTTCTATTTCTTTGCAGCACTTCATTTGCTTATGCGTAAATTTAGGTTTCCTGGGGTACAAAAGGCAGTGACAAGAATGAAGCCCTGCCCTCCCTCAAGTCAAAAACAACGCTTGGCGCGGACGCACCCACTGTCGAAGATAACGTAAACACACAGCAAGATATCGATGGAGCGTTTCAGGACACCGTTACGAGGGCACTGACGAAAGAGCGGGAAGACACGCGCCCAGAAAAGCCCACGATGGATGACGAAAACAAGACCTTCCGTACATGCCTCGTTGCAGCATGGGCGCTGAGCAACGCCGCGCTGGTGATTTCGATCGAGAACATCGGCGGCTGGCTTAATGTCCAAGATACGAGCATCACTAGTCAGTTCATACAAGAGTGGTTTACGGCGATGGCGCTGAAGAGAAACGCTTATTTTGCGGCACTGTTGTATGGGACTTTTGCGCTGGCATTCATTCGGTTTATTGGCGTGCGTTCCATTTCCGTTTTGTAACATTCCCATGGACTGATTGCATTGCTGACTGTAGTGCTTGAAGTATTGGGCACAACTGCATCTGTTCAGGTTCTTCCGCAAGTTGTTCCGGTTGAACTAGTCGCCGTTTCTGAAGATGGTGTTTTGATTTTTCTACGGTTACCAAAGGATCCACAATTACTTTTACCTTACCCTGAAGCTGGTGAGGATGGAAAGGATAGCCGTGAGCACAGAGCAAAACTGCTGAACAGCGAGCGCTAGTGCACACCAGTAGGGCGATGTACTGATGAATGACCCTGCGCGGATTCGAAACGGAGTATATTTGCAGTCATCACTTCACGACAGAATCTACACCACGAGCTGCAATAACATCAGTGGGCGTAGGATAGGTTACAATTCCTACACATACCCGATAGATATTCCTTAGCAGAACTAACGCTCTGTGAAAAGATTCGTTCAGTCTGAGGCGGTAGTTGTTCTAACTCGAGGGTACACACTAGACTTTTGACCACATCGTAAACACTCTTGTCGTGATACCTTAGGCCCGTGGCTGGGTCTGTATAGGGAGCCTGTACAACCAAAATACCTGCTTAGTCGGATCCTCGCAATAGATGCAAGATCGAGCCGACCTCCAAGCCTGTAATGTCACAATAATGTTTCAGTGGCCAAACAGATGGTGGGGCTTCCACAGTTATATCTGTACAGAACGTCAGGTCGCTGAACAGCGCAGGTTGTGAAACACGAACATGTAGGCACGTCATCTTCCGCATCCACCCTCGTCTCCACATCACCGTCAACGTCCATTTTCATCTCCTCCCTCTCCGCCCTCTTCCTCTCCCGTTCTACCCGTTCACGCTCCCTTTCCTGGGCAAGAACGGTCTTGAGATTCTTCGCACGTCGATTGATATTTTTCGTGTAATTTGGGTTCTTAAACGGACGTGGACTATGCAAGTAGGATAGCTGGTCTGCTAAAGTCTTTCCCGAGTCGTGTGAGTGTGTGCTTCTGGACTGGAATGGCGTGTGTGCTGACCGGGATGTACGCTGTGGAAATACCATCCGATACCCCGGCTTTTCTCCTTGAACCACCTTTTGGAGGCCTAGCAAACGGTATGAGCCCCAAAACGGAATATGGACCAACACCTACATTATAATAAAATCGGCAGCCGAGAGTGCAAAGCAGGATTCAGATGTAACGGCACGTGATTTCATGCTATCAGTCACTTATATACTCATACTAATAGTGAATCGGAAGCAATTCAGCGAAATCAGAGTCAATTTTTCGACGAGTCGGGCGGCGATCCGAGTACATTATTTTACCCCTCGAATCTCTGCTGTGAATCACTATTTGGATGGTACGTTACGTGTTTACACTGACCTACTTGATGTTTCTCAAGTTTCAACTTATGTTTGTGCTCAACCTAGCTGTTCAGTGTTATTACTGTTAATGGGGTGCCGTCTTTCTGAGCCTATATTGGTCTCTGGAATATAGCCTAGTATGCCCACGCTTGACAGTCGGCGGTGCTACAGTTTGCTGTGGGGTTCCAGGGACACGAGTCCGTTACGGCGGCCGGCTTTGGTTTGGCCAAATATCAAATCCAGTGGGTAGGTCTATAGCACAGTTCCAAGTATTTCGCTGAAATCACTTTGCACTCAGGGTCCCATTCTTTTTCTTCAAGGCGATACTGGGGGCTTTGTGCAGCTCGCAGTGACGGCAGCACATTCCTCCGGGCGGTACCTCTTACGAATTTCGGCCGGTCGCCATTCAATTTTTGACAGGAGGCGTCCATCTAATTCGCACTTAACAGCTCTAGCAATCAAACCCCAGCACTTCATGGTTCAACAACGCCGTCAATCATCTTCTCTCTGGTGTCTACATACATTACTGCGTGCCGTTAAAATATGCCCGCTCCGCACGACATATACAATGAGGAGCTACGAGTACTCCGCAGAGGCGATGCCCTTTATCATCCTGAACCAGCCATAGGCGAAATGCCTGTGGAAATCGGCGACGTGGGTTACACAGCACAAGGTGGTTTTTGTCGCCTCTTCAATGCATGTCGACCGGCAGATGATCCTATCAATGAGCAATGGGGCGTCCCAGAAGGGTTCCAGCCTTTGGACATGGGTCGCGTTCGGACTTACGACCGGGAATTAGGGCCTGGTCCACTTCATAGTCAGACCATCGGCCACGCCGCACTTGATATTGAAACATCTAAGTGAGTTCGTTGTGATATGGAAGCCAATCATCGCATCTAATATTGATAACCCAGTCCTGTCTTGCCTGCTGGCGCATCCCTCCATTTTTCATGCACATCGTCTCGGGGGGCAATTCTTATGTTAGAGACTGACATGAGCCGCACGACAGCACAACAACAGGGTCGTTTCAAACAATATCTAGAAAAACATTGTCTTGCGTGGTATAAATTTGCATCAGACCATGATATCCTAGTGGACTTCGGCGACATCATACTTGTCACGGAATGTTCCAAAACGACTGCATGGGCATCTGCTGTCTATTCACAAAGCTCCAGGGACTTTGGATTACATTTTTCCGTTGGTGGGATCTTTCTGCCCATCGAAAATGGCCTAGGGGCCTCTGCCGGATACGAGAGGCTTGGTTCTGTCCAACACAGGCGAAGCCAGCGACGAGTGATCACGCCGACGGATGTAGAAGTTCCCCATGATCAAACTGTGTTTATCAAGGGGTACCGCCCTGCACCCCGCCACCTATATCCCCGCTCCTTTGCTGCCAAAATTAGGAAGCTCATAAATAGGTCTGCTCCCAGCCAATGTGACCACGACGCATCATCATCTCCTGGGTCAGGAAGCAGCCTTAGTGGGCCTTCTCCCAGTTCTCACTCCAGTCGTGCCTTTTGCGTTGGTGATCTTGCTGATGACCTTGAATTTGTAACGCCTCTTTCTCCGGAAATGCCGGTAGGTCTTTCGATACTCGTGTCAGTCAATGCTGATCAGCTCCATCCCCCCCCGCGCAGGATTACCATCCATCTGTCGCTTTACTTGCCCGCGAAATTGAGGTAAATTAGCGTGCTGTCATGACCTGCAGTTGCACGATTCTTAATCAATTTGGCAGACAACTAGAGCCGAGGTTGTGATCGTTCATGATGATGAATGGTGCTCTATCTATAATGAAGACACGGAAAAAATAATCGATGATTATGCACAGGCTTTCTTCTATGAGGAATTCCTGATACAGAAGGTGAGTGTCGAGTATTTCCTTAAAGCCAGGATTAAAGTCTTCTGCCCGTCTTTGTTGTCAACCTGTTCGATAATCTATCAGCCTGCAAAATTCGGCAAGGTTTGTACCTTTCTTGAGATAACGGTAACTACATTCAACCTTTCTCCTAGGAATGCGATATACAGGAGTTTACTGGTGACGTCCAACAATCTATCCCTGTGTGTGAGTAATATCCACACCTTTACCAGAAATGTCTTAACACTTCAAATTAGGGATGGTGACTATTGTTGTTATATCGCTCCACCTGACTGCTGTGATTCTCCTCGATTTTCAGTTCTACTTGAAAGAGCTTTGGAACTGGATTTGGAATTCGGTGGCTGGGACAGGCAATTGTGGCTGTCCAGTGTCAGATGTCTCAACATCGACACCGACGACCCACGATCCCCATCTTCCTGCACGCATACCACCACCGCCTACTTTCTCCCAGAAGCTCAGCGTTTGGTTGCTCCCATGGTTAGCACTTGTTTCTCAGCTGCCGTTTGGCGGCAACAACAAGCTTGACAACATCGTATCCATGTTGCTCACGGTTGGCTCACCGGTATTGGCGGGCTACTCGCTGGCCATAACCATTTTGAACAAAAGATGGGTAGCTCGACGCTTTGCAGGATATAAATACCCCAACGTCGAAAATGCAGTCCACATTCTCAGCCGCCTTCAGCAGTCGCCACTCACGTGCATCACAACGGACTCACTCTTGACATCACTCGTTGTACTTCCCGAAAATGACGAGTGGTGGAATGTGCTAGCTACACAGCTGGATGGTCCTTACAAATGGTCGACGTCTATGGTGGCTTCTATTGCCTGTCTCATCATCGCATATGCCCTCACATTAAAAAATTCCTTTGCTAATGGCCCAAGTGGCCAAGTCATTGGGGCACTTTCGTTCTGGCTACTGCCTATCATCATAGGTCCGCTTCAGCGCTTTATAACATGTGACTCGACCCGACGGCATCGAGCAATTGGACGCGCTAATCGGGTAGCATATGTCGCAACACCATCTGGCAATTCTGTCTTGGTTAGCTCATTGCGGGAGGACTATGCGATTTCATATGGGATTTCATTGTCCACTGATGACCCTACGAGATGCGACGAGAGTCGCACTGCTCAGATCTATAATTATTCACGTTTCTTACCCTGGACACAGAGCGTGGAAGAAATCAGCAAAGTCTTTCGTGCGGCCTCGGATCGCGCCCAAAGACATTGTTCCGTCGATCCTCAAGTCGACTGGGTAGCTTCTTGGCCCTATTCCATAAACAGGACGGGCACACGTGAGCAGGTGGACGCTTATTGTGTTCCGGTTGGAGAGCCCGAGTTCAATGCTGGAGAAAGTTGTTGGACGCTATGGTCCAGATTCCTTCTTGCATCTGTATTCGCACTTTTTTTACAGTGGTTTGCTACCGTTGCAGCCATGTTCATTGTCTGTACATCAGCAACTGGTAAGTAACCTCTTTGCATCAATCATATTTGGCTAACATCGTTGGGACTCCTCAGGCCTTGGATGTCAGTTAGGCACATGTCTACTATTATACGCCATGCTGTCCACTATCAGCTGGATTGTCATCGTACTCTCAAGTTTTCTTTCCTACTATTCGACGACTGCGCTGCGCAAGAACCTTTCTACTGGGATCACGCGAAAACTGTCCATTATTCTTCGTCGCCTCGGA
The DNA here is from genome assembly GCA_003316345.1 of Tricholoma terreum. Classification (NCBI taxonomy): domain Eukaryota; kingdom Fungi; phylum Basidiomycota; class Agaricomycetes; order Agaricales; family Tricholomataceae; genus Tricholoma; species Tricholoma terreum. The sequence goes on from QFEU01022096.1 coordinate 5,653, forward strand.
AAAGTCATTGCATCCACCAATGCAATATGGATCGTCACCCTTTGTTTGTCCCTCCTCTTAGATCGATATTGCTGGATTCTGGAGTCAGGAGACCCGCTGCAGACGAAATGCCGAAGTCCAAGTCATTATAAGGATCGATGATGTTACATAGATAGCCTCTCCAACCTAGTACCTGTATTAAGTATACCCGTATCATTATACCTCTTCTTTTGTCTATACAATCACACGGCCTAAGCCCAAGTCTTCTCGACCTCCTGTAGAGCGACAACAGTGTCGTCGATCGTTTGCATGGTGTCGATGAACTTGACGAAGTGTAGTTCAGTGATGGTACTGGATGTGTCGAGGATCACGCCAGGGCCTGCCGTATCGGGGTATTCGGAGGAAGGAAGGAACTTGAGTTCGGGATGGGTAATCTTAAGATGATCGGTGATTTCCCGCCAGGTAGTGCTGCCGCTGTTCACGATATATCGCCTCTCAAGTGCACCTGGGTTGCGCGGTAGATCCAGAGCAAGAACGTGAGCCCTAGCAACGTCGCGGACATCGGCCACACAGTACGGAGGGGGTCGGGAGGTGGGGCCGTTCATGATGACGTGGAGCATGCTGTTTGTGCCGAGAGTATCTTTGGTAATGGGACGGGGATAGGTCTCGGCATATGGACCAAGGACGAAACTGGGCAGTACTACGAAATGTTTCAAAATTCCTTACAGACTCGGGATATTTGGGCTTACTGGTAACGACATCAAGTTGGGGGTGTTGCTTCACGAAATCCCAGAGTGCTCGCTCTGCCAAGAGCTTGGAGACGAAATAGACGTACGCCGGATTCCGTGACGGGTCTTTGGCTTCCTCCAGAGTGACATGACCCCAGGCTGCTCGGTGGGCATTATTACTGCGGTTAAAACAGGACTGAATATTTCACGAACTCTTAGAGGTAAGTATCTTGCCAGGAAATGCATCGGATTGATCAGCTGAGTGAATGTCAGTTCCAAGTAGGTTGGCCGACATTCGGCTGCAGACGCACGGTTCATGAGGTTGCCAGTGGTGCCTGTGACCACAATTTTCTCGATTCCCGCCTTGAGGGCTTCACGGAGGATGTGGAGCGTTGCTTCTTTTGCACTCTGTTTGGTGATGTGAGATGGTGGATTCTACAAGGATAGTAACTAGAAAAACTGACATCCAAGATACGCTGGACGCTTGCTTTTCCGGGAAGCGGGGATGCAACATGAATTACCGCAGTGACACCTAGGATAATGCATTCAGCGACGATGGTATCACAAATGAATACCAACATACCTTCAAGTGCTTCGGTAAGGTCGTTGTCGATGAGATCGTCAACTTGCACGAATTCCATGCCCTGACGTTGGACCGTCTGAGAGAGCGTCCTGGCTTTCGCTCCCCGCGCAGTGCTGAATGTCGATATGTTAACTACACTATCGTCTTCGCGGACGCCACATTGACTGACCCTCTGACCCTGTATCCCGCAGTCACAAGCTGATCGGCGACATGTCCAGCGACGAAGCCGGTAACACCAGTAACCTTGGAAGCATTATCAATGGAGCGTTGGTCACGGTCGTGTTCAAGAAGTTCGCCTACCAAAATGAGCCCTTCGTGGGACATTACCATCCGTATATGTTGTAGTTGCAGTAAGAGAGTGATTGGATAGATGGTTGTGGGCCACTGCGACCCCAAGATGCCAGAGATTTATGACATACCCATTGATGCACCCTTGCGCTATTGTGGTGCTGCCACTGGTAAAACACAATAAACTGTTTGATCGGCCAACCAACAACAAAGCTGGATCCATTCTCACTTACCAATGGGGGACCACTGGCCCGGGCAGGATCAGGAAGTAATTCAGTATGGTCTAGCACGAACGGCGGGCTGAAACCTCGGCATAGCATACTATCGATGATTAGCGACGTTCAAGTGTGATTTGACTGACGGTGATGCATGCATCCCGAGAGCACTCAAAGAGATGCAGGATGTATTTTAGGGATTCGGAGGTTATCGTAACTTGCCCTGCAAGTGGAAGTGGAAGTTTTTAACGCACAAACGTATGTAACATTGTAGGAGTCTTGAAGCTTGAAGAGTACTCTAAGCCATATGACTGTCATACATCATCAGTAGTACAAGTACACCCAAGCCAAGATTTGTAGTTTTTATCTCGCAATTCACTTTCATATGGAGCTCAGGGTAAAGTGTCCACAATGGTGGCGCGGTCGGTGCATTCGAATGCGACGACTCCACGTATAGTAGGTCACCAGAGGCTGACAAGGACATCGAAGCTCTCCTCAACATCCAATACGCCACTTTCCAAACGACCTCACAAGAGCGCAATCTTCTCTAGAAGTACCTTCTTCCCCTTCGCTCGTCCCTCCCCAACCTCCCTCCTAACATCACTGCTGAACCACCCCTTCACTTCCGCCCTCCCCTTTCCTTCATCACCCTCAATCAACGCTCCACATAGTTCGGCAATCACAAATGCACCATTTCCCTCTCCCCTAGCACACATTCCCACTATACTCTCCTTCCCGACCATCCTCACAAACTCTTTCGCAAAATATCCTCGGTCCCATGTTGAGGCAGGGGCAAGAGAGATGCTAGATGTACCATGACTGAAATGTCCACCTTGCAGCAACGTTTTGTACAACCTGGAGGTGTGCGGAAGGTCGATTGGGTGTGGGGTGTCGGAACTGGAGGGGTAGGAAGGGGAGAGGGAACTGAGGAGGGCTTGAATCGCATCTTTCTTGTCTGTCAACAAAAGCCAAAAACTGATCAACATTCACATCCGTTGAACTGCGATGTAGAACCCACCAGCCTCTGCGAACAGCATAACCTCCGTCACTACCAACGAGCCTCCAGGTTCCCTGATCACTTCAGCACACTTCTCCTTTACCCATCTAACTAGATCGGGACTAATGGCCCTCCGAACCTCCTCTTCTCTCGCCTTGGTATCCTTCTTGCTAGTCTTGCCACTGAAGCGGAGGGCGTCCGTTTGTGAGATGGTGAGGACGAGAGACGGCGTGAAATGTCGTGGACACCGGGTTATAATGGGATAAAGGAGGGATCGCCTGCCCTGAGGCGTTGTGTATAATTTTGTTGAGGAGGTACTGGACGTATTAACGTTTGGTGTGGGTGAAGTGAAGAGGGGTGTGGTGATGGAGGAAAGAATGGATTTGGAGAGGAGTTTGGTGTCGCTAAATGAAAAAATTTGATTTATTACTAGGGTGAAGAAGGGATGAGGCTTACTCGACGACGTCCAGTGCAGTAAATAGAACGAGCTGCGCCTCGTCGTCTAGGCACATCCGCTCAACATGCGGCTTGAGAACTTTGAGGATTTGCTTGCGGTCCTGTAGGTGGGCAATCCCGACGTTAGCTGCCTGCGGGTGGGTCGATGTAGTTGTATGTACCTTTGCGCTCCCATGAGCGAGGAGCTCCCGCACAGCGCGACTCCCGTCTTTTGTATGCACCATTTCGGCGAGAATGTCTTGGCAGCTAAATGGGAGGGGAAGAGATGGAGCCATATAGTCAGAGAGAAGTAGGAAGGAGAGGGCAAAGATAGACCTTTCGAAGATCTCTCTCCGCATTTTCTCCCGTTCTGCCTCGTCGACCACGGATAAAGCGGAGTCGTTCAGCACAGTTAGGTACTCCCACAACGCACGGTGCACGATGGAGTGTGTGACAGTACCCTTATCGGGATTGTTGAAGCTGATTGGATCGGACAGTCAACGCGGAAAAAGAGAAAACCAGGTCCAAACATACATTGTCACCAAATTGCCCTTCACAGCGCCCAACACCCTCCGCCTCTTCTCCTCGTCCATACCAGGAGCATCCAGAACACCCTGCAAGCCCTTCTTCGCGCGTTCCTTGTCATCGTCAGTACTTCCGGTGCCAGAGAAAAGTGCAGTCTCGCGCCCGTAAAAGTCGCGGAGGAGGATGGTGCGTTCGTATGCATTGGCATAAAGATCGAACGCATCGGCGAGTACGGAGGACGCCTCGCGATGCAATAGGAGTCGCTGCACGTGCGATTGAAATTCGAGGAGGATCGACGCGCGGTGGATTGGGCAGAGTCGGACGAGTTTGCTTACGAGGAACTAAAAGCAGAGCTTTTTAGTGGAAAAAAAAGAGGCTCCTGTCGAGGGGCTGACCTTGGAATATTTATTCTGTGCCAGTTCTTTGTAGTGTCCCTTTAGCTCTACCGCAACCTCGTCACGCTCGGCCTGCCTGCCGTACTTGACGAGCGTCTGCACGATCCGGCTCGCATCATGCTTAAATACGATATCCTTTACCTTCCCCCGTATCACGTTCATTAGGTCCGCAATATGCTTCTGCCGTTCTTTTGGCTGGAGATTTTTTTGCCGCGCGAGCGACCACATACGTTTAGCTTCTGCGAGAAGGGAAGAATTGGGTTTGGAAGCTCTGCGTTGGGATTGCAGAGCCTTTTGGGCTTTGTGTGATTCGCGGGCAGCTGCATAAGAATTAATTCGTTGCCCTACGTATGCAAGTTGGATTGAACATACCATTAGGATCTTTGGGTTTGGCGAGACCAGAATCCAACGGAGAATCTTCTTCCATAGCATGTTCTTCGTCATCTCCGAATCCTTTTTCTGCTTCATCTACCCATTCATCTCCCTGTTCCGAGTCTGAGTTGTCTAGATCCCCCAAGGACTCTGAATCCTCTGCATCCGAGGCTACAACCGGTGCAGTTATCGGTCGACTGCGCTTACCCTCCGGCTTTCTTGACTTTTCTAGTTGAATTTTCTTGGGTTTTGGGCCTGCTTGCGATGTCGCAGACCGTTTTTTGCCTGCTTTGGTTGTTCCCGGCATTTTTTTGTATTCGAGAGGATTGTCACGTTTCGATGCATATGTTACAAAATTGGATGTGACAGATTCGCCTTCAAGCCTCTCATGCGCAAACACATTGGCAAGGACATGATATGCTTTTCGCCTTTTACGAGGTTGGACGCAGTCGCACAACAGATAGTAGCATTATCATCAACATCCTACAATCCATATTAACTTGAAATACGAATACGCAGTTCTCTCAAATGTACACTAGTCGGGTATAAAATTGATTTGGCTGGTCTCAGTCGCGGGGAAAGTTAATCGGGGTGATGTTGCTACTAGGGCGGCAGTACAGGAAGGAATGATGTAACAGGAGCCATAACGTAAAATCTCCTCGACCACCCTCTTACGAAACTGGTACATATCGACCACCCAAGTTAGGCACAAGCCTTGTACTAAGATTGAACGGTGGTGGGGTTGCAGCCGTTGTTAATTACGCCATCTAAAAAGGAATATATCAGCACGGTGATGCAAGAAAATGGGACGAGTGCGTCGTTGGGACAGTAGACAAGCGCTTACTGAAATAAGCTTGATTACAGCACACTGGTTGGGCAGCGCTGGTGCAATAAACATCAGCTTTGAAGCCGTAAAGAGGTAGCTGATAAACAACTTACCATTTAGAACCACTGCCCGAGGCAGCACCAACAATACCGGCCGTGATGGGGCTACAGTCGAACCCAACTGTAGTGGCCACATTCTGGATGGGGAGACCAATTGCACCCAAAAGCCATGCGCCGGCAGCCGAATCCGATTTGTAGAGGGACGTGCAGCACTGCAGGGCACCAGTGTTGCACTGAGACTGAGGTTCACGGAGAACCAGTCCGTCAGGAATAGGTCCTGCAGTGGCAGAGATGAAGAGGGAGACGAAGGCAAAAAGAGCGACTTTGAAGAACATGTTTTCAAGCGAGTGTGGGTATGTGGGAGCGATAGTGAATACGGGGGTGTAAAGTCAGTGCGACTGAGGGCAACGCAAAATTCATTCAGATAGATAAGTATCACGACATCCTCCGATTTGCCCTGGAAGTAAAAAAAAAAAATCAGTCAATTCCCGAGTACCGTTTGGGGAAGCGAATAGCGTTCTCCAATTTTCCACTTCGAGCGCCGGTGGAGTAGGGAATACGCAACCTTTTCATTCCTCTTGTCAGGAAGATGGGTTCATTAATCATTACGTATGTTGGTAATTTTCTGAGGTCGCTTGCTCCGTAAAATCGGGGAAACATATCTTGACATGTCAAGACTCGACATCCTCTTCATCACCAGATGTAAAAAGTCGGATATGCGTGATACATACGAGCGCTAGCGGGGTGTAAGGCCTTAAGGGTTTGTTTGCGATAGAAAATGACCATGATGCTTGGCAGCGCTTAGTCAAACCACCCTGAACCAAATAATTCACCCGCCCTCGCGACATCTATTCGGCTCGTTGGTTAACTTCTAGCGTTAAGAATCGTGACCCTTGTCGATATGAACCTCCACAATTGCTCCGTAGTGCCTAGATTATTTATCCTCTATGCACCACAATCCTTCACCTTGGCTCATATCTCGTCATAATAGCATGGGACCGTCGCTCACCAAAAGCAGGTTCGGGCCCGCCTCAACCTCTATGTAACTTGTGGAGGTTGCCATCAGACTTTACGTACAAGGTACGCGGCAACAAACGAGGTTTACTAAACTCGAATTCAGTCACCGTCATAGAAGACGCAAACGTTCCATCAAATTGGCTTCGCCTGGTCCAAATGGAAGTGATCGATCTTAAAAACATTATTCGCGCCCCACGCCCTACGGGACCTGTAGATGTTTTTACGGCAGCTTCATCTGTCAAACCCCCTCGTTATCTTTCCGAAATCGACAGACAGTCGCACTGGAACTTTATAAGAGATGATCTTCCAAGCTAAATGTCTTTATCCAGTCAGAAAGACTTTACCCCTCGGAACTTTTTACTTGCTACCCGCACCCACACTCTCTTGAAAAATGTTCGCCAAATTCGCCCTCTTTGTCATCTCTTCCCTCGTCGCTCTCTCTG